>JAVSCE010006207.1:0-28921 GCA_032199065.1 Smutsia gigantea
ATCTAAAACAAAAGAAAACAAAACAAAAAAGAAAGAATTCACACATATTGAGAACAGACTGGTGAATACAAGAGAAGGCGGGGGAGAGGGGTAGGGGATAGGCACAATGGGTGAAAGTCAGAAGTTACAAACTTCCAGTTACCAGACACATAAGCCCTGGGATGTGATATATAGCATGGTGAATATAGTTAACAATGCTGTACTGTATACTTAAATGTGAGAGAGTAGATATTACAAGCTCTCATCGCAAGAAGACTCCTAACTATATATAGTGATGGATGTAAACTAAACTTCTTACTGTTGTAATCATTTCACAACGTGTAATGCACAGATCAAATCATTATGCGGTACGCCTAAAACTAACACGATGCGATATGTCAATATATTTCCTTGTAAAACTGTAATTTTAGAATTAGCCAGCAGCACTTAAAAACTTACCAGTCCAGGGGCTCCATCAGAGCGGCGGGCGCGGGCAGGGCCGTGGGCGCCCCAGAGCGGTGTCAGGCGGCGGCGGCGGCGAGGGGCGGAGCACGCCGGCGAGCGGCCTCTCGCTGCACGGACGACCCGGTGGCTCTCCTGTCGCCGGCGGGGGCAGGCCTTCAGGGAACCTCGGCACGGCACGGCACGGCACGGCGGCGGCGGCGGCTTCCTGGGGAAGGAGGCGTGGGCGTCTGACCGAGGCCGGGCGGGGAGGCCTTCCCTCGCGCGCCCGCCGCCGAGCCCGCGCCCTCACCCGCACCGGCCTCGCTCGTCCCGGCCCGGAGGTTCCCCGGGCTCGCCCCGGAGGCGGGCCCGGGCGGCAGGGGCTCGGCGGCCAACGGCCAACGCGGCCTCGGCGCAGCCAGAGCGGGAAGGTGTGCGCGCGCGCCTGCGTGTGAGCAGAGGGGGCCGGCGGGGCTGCCGCGCAGGCGCTGTGGAAGGATGACGCCGTCGAGTCATCACGGCGCGCTGCCTGAGGGAGGAGGCCAGGGAAGCCCGGCGGATCAACGACGAGAGCGAGCAAGCAGCAGCTCCGCAGGGACGAGCGGGACGCCCGCCGGGGGCTCAAGCTGCTAAAGGGCCCACCTATAAGCAGCATACTAAAGACAGGGAGATCCCACCGTAAAGCCAAAATCGCATTTTGAAAAAAACCCAGGAAGCTTAAGAAGAAAGATTCTTTTTATTTATTTATTTATTTATTTATTTGGGTGTCATTCATCTACAATTACCCGAGCAACGTTATGTCTACTAGACTCCCCCCATCATCAAGTCCCCCCACATACCCCATTACAGTCACTGTCCATCAGCGTAGTAAGATGCTCTAGAATCACTACTTGTCTTCTCTCTGTTGTACAGCCCTCCCCGTGGCCCCCTCTACTCGTAATGCCCGTTTTTAGTCCATTCTTGGGTTCTGTGAGTCCGCTGCTGTTTTGTCCCTTTCAGTTTTTTTCTTCGTTCTTGTACTCCACAGATGAGTGGAATCAGTTGATACTTGCTTTTCTCCGCCTGGCTTATTTCACTAAGCATAATACCCTCTAGCTCCATCCATGCTGTTGCAAATGGTAGGATTTGTTTTCTTCTCATGGCTGGATAATATTCCATTGTGTATATGTACCACCTCTTCTTTAGCCATTCATCTATACTGATCGACACTTAGGTTGCTTCCATTTCTTGGCTATTGTAAATAGTGCTGTGATGAACACAGGGGTGCATGTGTCTTTTTCAAACTGGGCTGCTGCATTCCTAGGGTACAGTTCCTGCCAGTGGAATTCCTGGGTGAAATGGTATTTCTATTCTGAGTTTTCTGAGGAACCTCCATACTGCTTTCCACAATGGCTGAACTAATTGACGTTCCCACCAGCAATGTCGGAAGGAGGGTCCCCCTTTCTCCACATCCTCGCCAACATTTGTTGTTGTTTGTCTTTTGGATGGCGGCCATCCTCACTGGTGTGAGACGATATCTCCTTGTGGTTTTCATTTGCATTTCTCTGATGATCAGCGATGTGCATCATCTCTTCATGTGCCTGTCGGCCATCTGAATTTCTTCTTTCGAGAAGTGCCTGTTCAGATCCTCTGCCCATTTTTTAATTGGGCTGTTGGTTTTTCGTTTGTTGAGGTGCGTGAGCCCTTTATATATTTTGGATGTCAACCCTTTATCGGATATGTCATTTATGAATATATTCTCCCATACTGTAGGATGCCTTTTTGTTCTGCTGATGGGTGTCCTCTGCTGTACAGAAGCTTTTCAGCTTGATGTAGTCCCACTTGTTCATTTTTGCTTTTGTTTCCCTTGCCCGCGGAGATATGTTCATGAAGAACTTGCTCACGTTTATGTCCAGGAGATTTTTTGCCTATTTTTTTTTCTGAGAGCTTTATGGTTTCATGGCTTACATCCAGGCCTTTGGTCCATGTTGAATTTACTTTTGTGTATGGGCTCAGACAATGGTCCAGTTTCATTCTCTTACGTGGACTTGGCCAGTTTTGCCAACACCAGCTGTTTGAAGAGGCTGTCATTTCCCCATTGTATATCCACGGCTCCTTTATCGGGTATGAATTGACCATATATGTTTGGGTTAATATCTGGACTTTCTATTCTGTTCCACTGGTCTGTGAGTCTGTTCTTGTGCCAGTACCAAATTGTCTTGATTACTGTGGCTTTGTAGTAGAGCTTGAAGTTGGGAAGCGAGATCCCCCCGGCTTTATTCTTCCTTCTCGGGATTGCTTTGGCTATTCGGGGTCTTTAGTGCTTCCATATGAATTTTAGAACTCTTGGTTCCCGTTCGTTGAAGAACGCTGTTGGTATCTGGATAGGGATTGCCTTGAAGCTGTCGACTGCTTTAGGCAGGATGGCCATTTTGACAATATTACTTCTTCCTAGCCAAGAGCATGGGGTGAGTTTCCATTTGTCAGTGTCCTCTTTAATTTCCCTTAAGAGTGTCTGGCAGTTTTCAGGGTATAGGTCTTTCACTTCTTTGGTTAGGTTCATTCCTAGGTATTTTATTCCTTTTCATGCAATTTTGAATGGACTCGTTTTCCTGGTTTCTCTTTCTGGTAGTTCATCGTTACTGTACAGATAGGGAAGCAACAGATTTCTGTGTATATTAGTTTTGTATCCTGCAACTTTGCTGAATTCAGATATGAGTTCTAGTAGTTTTGGAGTGGAGTCTTTAGGGTTTATTACGTACAATATCATGTCACCCATCTGCAAACAGTGACAGCTTAACTTCTTCTTTACCAATCTGGATGCCTTGTATTTCGTTGTTTGGTCTGATTGCCGTGGCTAGGACCTCCAGTACTATGCTGAATAACAGTGGGGAGAGTGGGCATCCCTGTCTTGTTCCCGATCTTAGGTGAAAACCTTTCAGCTTCTCGCTGTGAAGTATGATGTTGGCTGTGGGTCTGTCATATATGGCCTTTATTATGTGGAGGTACTTGCCCTCTGTACCCGTTTTGTTGAGAGTTTTTATCATGAATGGATGTCGAATTTTGTCGAATGCTTTTTCAGCACCTATGGAGATGATCGTGCGGTCTCTCTGTCCTTCTTTTTGTTGATGTTGATGGATTTTCGAATGTTGTACCATCCTTGCATCCCTGAGATGAATCCCACTTGATCATGGTGTATGATCCTCTTGATGTATTTTTGAATTCGGTTTCCTAATATTTTGTTGAGTATTTTTGCATCTATGGTCATCAGGGATACTGGTCTGTAATTTTCTTTTCTGGTGGGGTCTTTGCCTGCTTTTGGTATTAGAGTGACGCTGGCTTCAAAGAATGAGTTTGGAAGCATTCCCTCCTCTTCTCTCTTCTGGGAAACTTTAAGGAGAATGGGTATTATGTCTTCTCTAGTATGTCTGGTAAAATTCAGAGGTGAGATTCAAAATTCAGCGGCATGAGAGGTGAGACAGAGAATTCCTCCCCAAAACCACGTGTAGTGTGAAAATATCATTAATACAACTATCCCTTAAACAGCAACAGGAAAGAAGGCTGCACCAGACTGCATGCAGACCTCACGAACAGAGCAGACCCTCACGAAACCGGCTAACGTACGAAAGCCTTGATCCGGCGGGACCCTAGCCCTTCCCCAACCACAACTCACTGGAGGCAGGAAGAGAAACGGAGCGGGGAGTGGGTGGGAGCCTAGAACTGCTGAACACCCAGCCCTGGAGGTCTGCTTTGGACCACAGACCTACGTTGTGCGGTGCTCTGGAGGTTGCTGGGGGTTTGGGAGCTGGGACGGGCGTAGTGCTTGAAAGACTGAGACTCTGGCCATTTGTGGAGGACGGGGACCCACATCAGGCTGCTCTGGGATAAAGGAAAGGCAGGCGGTCTGAAAGGTCTTCCTAGCAGCGAGGGGAGAAGGGATAGGTGGACAAGGTTGTCTGGGTGCACTCTGCCCAGCGGGTTGGGAACTTTGGGGAGCTTCAGGCGCCCCATCTCCCTGGCTGCCTACTCAGCTCTGGGCGGGTGGCGCCCCCGCCCCCCCCCCCACCACACACACACACACACACACACACACAAACTGTGACACGCAGCCTGCTGTAACTTCCTTCTGGCCTGCTGGCACCTGCTCGCAAACCGGGAGTCACTTGCGCTGGCATCAGGGCAGCCGGAGGCCTCACCTACAATAGCTAGAGACGCCAAGCACAGAGGCTTACACCTGTGTGCTGGGCCCGCTGGCTCTGATACTGGGGGCAGGCACTGCAGCCGGGAATCAGGAAACAGCTCTTTCCTGCCCCAAGGCACCAGCGCCGCTCCCCTACGACCCCCAACCTCACTCTAGGGGCTGAGCAGCCCCAGAGACTAGAGCTTCTCTGGGCACTAGAAGGCACCACACAGAATTATGAAACATCAGAGGGACCTGGTTCCGACCAACATATCACAAACCCCAGAAAAAAGGACCAAATGGAACCGAACTCACCCATCTTCCTGAAAGAGAGTTTAAAATAAAAATCATAAACATGCTCATGGAGGTACATAAAAATACTGAAGAACTCAGGGACGAATTTAAGATGGAGATTCAATCATTAAGAAATCCCGTAATCTGAAATGAAACATACAATGGAGGGATTTAAAAGCAGATTAGACGTGGTAGAAGAGAAGGTAAATGGGACAGAAATTAGAGAAGAGGAATGACTACAAAGAGGCTGAGGCACAGAGCGAAAAAAGGATCTCTAAGAATGAAAGAATATTGAGAGAACCGTGTGACCAATCCAAACCGAACAATATCCGCACTACAGGGGGACCAGAAGAAGAAGAAGGGAGAAAAAGGGATACAAAGTGTTACCGAGGAGGTAACTGCTGAAAACTTCCCCAATCTGGGGAAGGAGATAGTCCCTCAAAGCCATGGAGGTGCACAGATCTCCCAACACAAGGGACCCAAGGAAGACAACATCAAGACATATAATACTTAGAATGGCAAAGATCAGGGATAGAGACGGACTTTTAAAAGCAGCTAGAGAGAGAGAAAAGATCGCATACAAAGGAAAACCCATCAGGCTATCATCAGACTTCTCAGCAGAAACCTTACAGGCCAGAAGGGAGTGGCAAGATACATTCAATGCAATGAAACCGAAGGGCCTCGAACCACAAATACTGTATCCAGCAAGATTACCATTTAAACTGGAAGGAGGGATTCAACAATTCCCAGATAAGCAAAAGCTGAGGCCAATTTACCTCCCACAAACCATCTCTACAGTGTATTTTAAAGGGACTGCTCTAGATGGAAGTGCTCCTAAGGCTAAATATATGTCACCAGAGGAAATAAACCCACAGCAAAGGAAGTAAAACAACCAAATACTAATTACGTGCAAAATAAAATCAGCCACCCACAAAATCACTCAAGGGAAACACAGAAGAGTACAGAATAAAAAGAGGGGAGGAAGAAGAAAAAGAAGAGAGAGAAATAGAGAATCACTGGGCTGTGTTTACAATAGCGTAATAAGTGAGTTAAGTGAGATGGTTAGACAGTAAAGAAGCTACCCTAGAACCTTTGGTAACCACGAGTCCGAAGCCTGCAATGGCAAATGAGTACATGTCTATCACATTCACCCTAAATGTAAATGGCCTGGATGCACCAGTCAAAAGACACAGAGTAATAGAATGCATCAAAAAGCAAGACCCCATTGGATTAAAGAAGGCGGCGTGAGAGGTGAGACAGAGGCTTCCTCCTAAAACCTCCTACAATATGAAAATAAAGCTACTACAACTACTCTTGAAAGAGCAACGGGAAAGAGGATGGCAACAAACTGCATACACCTGGAGACAACAGCAGCCCTCACGGAAAAGGGTAACGTACTAAAGCTGTGGTCCTGCGGGATCCAAGCCCTTCCCCCACCCCAGCTCACCGGCAGGAGGAACAGGAACGGAGCAGGGAGGGAGTGGAGATGTGGGACTGCTGAATACCTAACTCTGGAGATCTGCTCTGGGAGCACAAACCTACATTTCATGGTGCTTGCATGATACTCTTGTAATTAGGGGGTTGGAAAGCTAAGACAGGCAGAATTCCTGGAGAGACTAAGAATCCAGCTGCTTGTGAAAGCAGGGATCCATACCCAGCTGCTCGGGGACAAAAGAAAGGCGGGCAGTCTGAGAGACTTCCTAACAAAGAAGCCCTTAGCAAGAGGGCTGCTAAAGGGGCAAGGACTGATTGCACAGAGCTTACTGCTCAGGAGAAAGGGCAGGCAGACAAAATTGTCCGGGTGCACTCTGCCCAGCAGGTTGGGAGCTTTCGCGATCTTCAGGTGCTCCAGCTCCCTGGCTGCCTACACAGCTCCAAGAACCCCTTCTGTGACAGGCAGGCCAGTGCGCCTTTCTTCTGGCCAGCCCCACCGGGCTTGCAAACCGGGAAATCCTTCCCTGGTGTTAGGCCAGCCAGAGGGAAGATCTGTCTACGGCAACTAAAAACGCAAAGCACAGAGGCTTATACCTGTGTGCTCAGCCCACCGGTTCAGGCAGTGGAGACAGGCATAGCAGCCAGGAACCAGGAAACAGCCCTTTCCTCCCCGGAGGCACCAATACCACTCCCCTACAATCCCCGCATTGCTTCAGGGGCTGAGCAGCTCCAGAGAGTAGAGCTTCTGGGCACTAGAGGGCGCCATACACAAATATGAAACGCCAAGGGAACCTGGTCCAGAGCAAAATTATGAATACAACTCCTGAGAAACATTTAAAGGATATGGACCTTATGACTCTCCCTGAAAGGGAGTTCAAAATAAAAATCATTAACACGCTCATGGAGGTACGGAAAGATATTCAAGAACTCCGGAATGAATTCCGGTCGGAGATCCAATCATTGAAGAACACAATGGGCGGTATTAAAAGCAGATTGGATACGGTGGAGGAGACAATAAATGAAATAGGAACTAGAGAAGAGGAATACAAAGACGCTGAGGCACTGAGAGAAAAAGGATCTCTAAGAATGAAAGAATATTGAGAGAACCGTGTGACCAATCCAAACGGAGCAATATTCGCATTATAGGGGTACCAGAAGAAGAAGAGAGAGAAAAAGGGATAGAAAGTGTCTTTGAGGAGGTGATTGCTGAAAACTTCCCCAATCTGGGGAAGGAGATAGTCTCTCAGGCCATGGACGTGCGCAGATCTCCCAACACAAGGGACCCAAGGAAGACAACAGCAAGACATATATATAGTAATTAAAATGGCAAAGATCAAGGATAAGGACAGACTATTAAAAGCAGCCAGAGAGAGAAATAAGATCACACACAAAGGAAAACCCATCAGGCTATCTCATCAGACTTCTCAGCAGAAACCTTACAGGCCAGAAGGGAGTGGTGGCATGATGTATTTAATGCAATGAAGCAGAAGGGCCTTGAACGAAGATTACTTTCTCCAGAAAGATTATCATTTAAATTTGAAGGAGGGATTAAACAATTCCCAGATAAGCAAAAGCTGAGAGAATTTGCCTCCCACAAACCATCTCTACAGTGTATTTTGGAGGGACTGCTAAAGATGGAAGTGTTCCTACGGTTTAATAGCTGTCACCAGAGGTAATAAAACCACAGTAAAGAAAATAGAACAGCTAATTACCAAGCAAATGCAAAATTAAATTAACTATCCCCAAAGTCAATCAAGGGATAGACAAACAGTACAGAATATGATACCTAATATATAAAGAATGGAGTAGAAAGAAAAAGGAGGAAGCAAACAAACAAACAAAAAAAGAACCCTTAGATTGTGTTTGTAATAGCATATTAAGTGAGTTGTTAGACTTTTAGGTAGTAGGGAAATTAACCTTGAACCTTTGGTAACCACGAAGCTGAAGCATGCAACGCCAGTAAGTACACACCTATCCATAATCACCCTACATGTAAATGGACTCAATGCACCAGTCAAAAGACATAGAGTCACTCAATGGATTACAAAAAAAACAAGACCCATCTTTACGCTGTCTTCAAGAGACTCACTTTACACCCAAAGACATACACAGACTAAAAAGTGAAGGGATGGAAAAAGATATTTCATGCAAACAGCAAGGAGCAAAAAGCAGGTGTTGCAGTACTTGTATCAGACAAAATAGACTTCAAAACGAAGAAAGTAGCAAGAGATAATAAAGAAGGACATTACATAAAGATAAAGGGGTCAGTCCAACAAGAAGATATAACCATTATAAATATACATGCACCCAACACAGGAGCGCCAGCATATGTGAAACAAATACTAACAGAATTACAGGAGGAAACACCAGCAATGCATTCATTTTAGGAGACTTCAACACACCACTCACTCCAAAGGACAGATCAACCAGACAGAGAATAAGTAAAGACACAGAGGCACTGAACAACACACTAGAACAGATGGACCTAACAGACATCTACAGAACTCTGCACCCAAAAGCAGCAGGATACACTTTCTTCTCAAGTGCACATGGAACATTTTCCAGAATAGACCGCATACTAGGCCACAAAAAGAACCTCAGTAAATTCAAAAATATTGAAATCCTACCAACCAACTTCTCAGATCACAAAGGTATAAAACTAGAAATAAATTTTAGAAAGAAATGAAAAAGACTCACAAATACACGGAGACTTAACAACATTCTCCTAATTAATCAATGGGTTAACGACCAGATCAAAACAGAAATCAAAGATTATAGGGAGACTAATGACAACAACAACACAAAGCCACAACTTCTGTGGGACGCAGCAAAGGCAGTTCTAAGAGGAAAGCATATTGCAATCCAGGCCTATTTATAGAAGGAAGAACACTTCCAAATGAATAGTCTAAAGACACAATTACTGAAATTGGAAAAAGAAGAACAAATGAGGCCCAAAGCCACCAGAAGGAGGGACATAATAAAGATCAGAGAAGAAATAAATAAAATTGAGAAGCGTAAAACAATAGAAAAAAAAAATCAATAAAACCAAGAGCTGGTTCTTTGAAAAAATAAACAAAGTAGATAAACCCCTAGCCAGACTTATTAAGACAAAAAGAGAATCTACACACATAAACAGAACCAGAAATGAGAAAGGAAAATCACGACGGACCCTACAGAAATACAAAGAATTATAAGAGAGTATTATGAGACTCTATAGCTAACAAGCTGGAAAACATGGAAGAAATGGACAACTTCTTAGAAAAATACAACCTTCCAAGACTGACCAAGCAAGAAACAGAAAAACTAAACAGACCAATCACCAGCAATGAAAGTGAACTGGTAATCAAAAAACTACCCAAGAACAAAACCCCCGGACCAGATGGATTCACCTCTGAATTCTACCAGACATATATAGAGAAGAAATAACACCCATTCTCCTTAAAGTTTTTCAAAAAATAGAAGAGGAGGGAATACTTCCAAACTCATTCAATGAAGCCAGCATCACTCTAATACCAAAACCTGGCAAAGACCTCACCAAAGAAGAAAATTACAGACCAATATCCCTGATGAACGTAGATGCAAAAATACTCAACAAAATATTAGCAAACCGGATTCAAAAATACATCAAGAGGATCATACACCATGATCAAGTGGGATTCATCCCAGGGATGCAAGGATGGTACAACACTCGAAAATCCATCAACATCATCCACCACATCAACAAAAAGAAGAACAAAAACCACATGATCATCTCCATAGATGCTGAAAAAGCATTTGACAAAATTCAGCATCCATTCCTGATTAAAACTCTCAACAAAATGGGTATAGACGGCAAGTACCTCAACATCACAAAGGCCATATATGACAAACCCACAGCTAACATCATACTTAACAGCGAGACGCTGAAAGCTTTTCATCTAAGATCGGGAGCAAGACAGGGATGCCCACTCTCTCCACTGTTATTCAACATAGTACTGGTGGTCCCAGCCACGGCAATCAGATAACACAAAGAAATAAAAGGCATCCAGATTGTTAAGGAAGTTAAATTGTCACTGTTTGCAGATGACATGATACTGTACATAAAACACGCTAAACAATCCACCCCAAAACCACGAGAACTAATATCTGAATTCAGCAAAGTTGCAGGGACAGAAAATTAATACATAGAAATCTGTTGCTTTCCTATACACTAATGACAAACTAGTAGAAACAGAAATCAGGAAAACAATTCTATTTACAATTGCATCAAAAAGAATAAAATACCTAGGAATAAACCTAACGAAGGAAGTGAAAAGACCTGTAGTCTGAAAACTACAAGACACTCCTAAGAGAAATTAAAGAGGACACTAACAAATGGAAATGCATCCCATGCTCTTGGCTAGGAAGAATAAATATTGTCAAAATGGCTATACTACCTAGAGCAGCAATCTACAGATTCAACGTAATCCCTATCAAACTACCAACAGCTTTCTTCAATGAACTGCAACAAGTAATTCTCAAATTCATATGGAACCACAAAAGACCCCGAATAGCCAAAGCAATCCTGAGAAGGAGGAATAAAACAGGGGGAATTACGCTCCCTGACTTCAAGCTCTACTACAAAGCCACAGTAATCAAGACAATTTGGTATTGGCACAAAAACAGACCCACAGACCAGTGGAACAGAAGAGAAAATCCAAACATTAACCCAAACATATACAGTCAATTAATATTTGATAAAGGAGCCTTGGATATACAATGGGGAGATGACAGCCTCTTCAGCAGCTGGTGTTGGAGAAACTGGACAGCTACATGTAAGAGAATGAAACTGGACTACTGTCTAGCCCCATACACAAAGATAAACTCAAGGTGGATCAAAGACCTGAATGTAAGTCATGAAACCATAAAACTCTTACAGAAAAACATAGGCAAAAATCTCTTGGACATAAACATGAGCGACGCCTTCATGAACGTATCTCCCCGGGCAAGGGAAACAAAAGCAAAGATGAACAAGTGGGACTATATAAAGCTGAAAAGCTTCTGTACAGCAAAGGACACCATCAGAAGAACAAAAAGAGATCTTACAGTATGGGAGAATATATTCATAAATGACCTGAGAAGGGGTTGACGCCCAAAATATATAAAGAACTCACGCACCTTAACAAACAAAAAGCAAATAATCCAATTAAGAAATGGGCAGAGGACATGAATAGACACTTCTCTAAAGAAGAAATTCAGATGGCCAACAGGCACATGAAAAGATGCTCCACATCGCTAATCATCAGAGAAATGCAGATTGAAACCACAATGAGACATCACCTCACACCAGTGAGGATGGCCGACATCCAAAACACAAACAACAACAAATGTTGGCGAGGATGTGGAAAAAAGGGAACCCTCCTACACTGCCGGTGGGGCGGCAAATTAGTGCAACCATTGTGGAAAGCAGTATGGAGGTTCCTCAAAAAACTCAAAATAGAAATAACGTTTGACCCAGGAATCCCACTCCCAGGAATTTACCCTAAGACTACAGCAGCCCAGTTTGAAAAAGACATATGCACCCCTATGCTTATCGCAGCACTATTTACAATAGCCAAGAAACGGAAGCAACCTCAGTGTCCATCAGCAGATGAATGGATAAGAAGATGTGGTACATATACACAATGGAGTATTATTCAGCCATAAGAAGAAAACAAATCCTACCAATTGCAACACCATGGATGGAGCTAGAGGGTATTATGCTCAGTGAAAGAAGCCAAGCCGAAAAAGACAAGTATCAAATGACTTCACTCCTATGTGGAGTAGAAGAACAAAGAACAAAACTGAAGGAACAAAACAGCAGCAGACTCCCAGAACCCAAGCACGGACTAATAGTTACCAAAGGGAAAGGGACTGGGGAAGATGGGTGGGAAGGGAGGGATGAGAGGGGAAAAGGGGCATTATGATTAGCAGATGTAATGTTGGGGGGGCATGGGGAGGGCTGTGCAACTCAGAGAAGACAAGGAGTGATTCTACAGCATCTCACTACGCTGATGGACAGTGACTGTAATGGGGTTGGTGGGGGGACATGATGAAGGGGGTAGTTTAATAACCATAATATTGCACATGTAATTGTAGATGAATGATACCCAAAATAAATTAATAAATAAATTAAATTAAATATAAACTTCAACAGTACATATATATAAAGCAAGACCCATCTATACGCTACCTACAAGAGACTCACTTCAAACCCAAAAGACACACACAGACTAAAAGTGAAGGGATGGAAAAAGATATTCCATGCAAACAGTAGGGAGAAAAAAGCAGGTGTTGCAGTACTCGTATCAGACAAAACAGACTTCAAAACAAAGAAAGTCACAAGATACAAAGAAGGACATTACATGATGATAAAGGGGTGATTCCAACAAGAGGATATACCATTATAAATCTCTATGCACCCAACACAGGATCACCTACATATACGTGAAACAAATACTAACAGAACTAAAAGAGGAAATAGAATGCAATGTACTCGTTTTAGGAGGCCTAAACACACCACTCACTCCGAAGGACAGATTAACCAGACAGAAAACAAGAAAGGACACAGAGGCACTGAACAACACACTAGAACAGATGGACCGAACAGACACCTACACAACTCTACCCCCAAAAGCAGCAGGATACACATTCTTCTCAAGTGCACATGGAACATTTTACAGAACAGACCACATACTAGGCCACAAAAAGAGCCTCAGCAAATTCAGAGAGACTGAAATTCTACCAACCAACTTCTCAGAACACAAAGGTATAAAACTAGAAATAAATTGTACAGAGAAAACCCGAAAGGCACACAAACACATGGAGGCTTAACAACATGCTCCTAAATAATCAATGGATCAATGACCAAATTAAAACAGAGATCAGGCAATATATGGAGACAAACGAAAACAACAGCATAATGCGCCAACTTCTGTGGGACGCAGAGAAGGCAGTTCTAAGAGGAAAGTGCATAGCATTCCAGGCCTAATTAAAGAAGGAAAAACAATCCCAAACGAAGAGTCTAAAGTCACAATTATTGAAACTGGAAAAAGAAGAACAAATGAGGGCCAGAGTCAGAGCACAAGGAGGGACATAATAAAGATCAGAGAAGAAATAAATAAAATTGAAAAGAATAAAACAATAGAAAAAAAAAATCAATGAAACCAAGAGCCAGTTCTTTAAGAAAATAAACAAAATAGAAAAGCCCCTAGCCAGAATTATTAAGAGAAAAACAGAATCTACAACACACGTAAACAGAATCAGAAATGAGAAAGGAAAAAATCATGACAGACACAACAGAAATACAAAGAATTATTAGACAATACTATGAAAAATTAGACACAAACAAACTGGATAGCCTACAAGAAAGGGACAACTTTCTAGAAAAATACAACCTTCCAAGACTGACCCAGGAGGAAACAGAAAATCTAAACACAACACTTACCAGCAATGAAATTGATTTGATACTCGAAAAACTACCCGAGAACAAAACTCCCGGACCACATGGAATCACTGCTGAATTTTATCAGACATTTAGAGAAAACATAATACCCAATCTCCTTAAAGTTTTTCAAAACACAGAAGAGGAGGGAATACTTCCAAACTCATTCTATGGAGCCAGCATCACTCCAATACCAAAACCAGGCAAAGACACCACAAAAAAAGAAAACGACAGACCAGTATCGCTGATGAACATAGATGCAAAAATACTCAACAAAATATTAGCTAACCGAATACAAAAACACATCAAGAGGATCATACATATGATTAAGTGGGATACTTCCCAGGGATGCACAAGGATGGTGCAACATCAGAAAATCATCACCCACTATCTATATCAATAAAGAGAAGGAGAGCATCATCCACTATCTATATCAATAATAAGAAGGACAAAAATCACATGATCATCTCCACAGATGCTGAAAAGGCATTTGACAAAATTCAACACCCATTCATGATAAAAACTCTCAAGAAAATGGGTATAGAGGGCAGGGACCTCAACATAATAAAGGCCATATATGACAAACCCACAGCCAACATCACACTTAACAGCGAAACGCTGAAAGCTTTTCATCTAAGATCGGGAGCAAGACAGGGATGCCCACTCTCCCTGCTTTTATTCAACATAGTACTGGTGGTCCCAGCCACGGCAATCAGATAACACAAAGAAATAAAAGGCATCCAGACTGTTAAGGAAGTTAAATTGTCACTGTTTGCAGATGACATGATACTGTACATAAAACACGCTAAACAATCCACCCCAAAACCACGAGAACTAATATCTGAATTCAGCAAAGTTGCAGGACACAAAATTAATACATAGAAATCTGTTGCTTTCCTATACACTAATGACGAACTAGTAGAAAGAGAAATCAGGAAAACAATTCCATTTACAATTGCCCCAAAAACAACAAAATAGACCTAGGAATAGACCTAACGAAGGAAGTGGAAAACATACACCCTGAAAACTACAAGACACTCACGAAAACTTAAGTAAGACAACAATAAATGGAAATACATCCTGTGCTCATGGATAGGAAGAAATATAATACTGTCAAAATGTCCATGCCTAAAGCAATCTACAGATTCAATGCAATCCCTATCAAAATACCAATGGCATTCTTCAACAAACTACAGCAGATAGTTCTAAAATTCATATGGAGCCACAAAAGAGCCCGAATAGCCAAAGCAACCCTGAAAAGGAACAACAAAGCTCGGGGCATTACACTCTCCAACTTCAAGCTCTACTAGAAAGCCACAGTAATCGAGACAATTTGGTACTGGCACAAGAACAGACCCATAGACCAGTGGAACAGACTAGAGAGCACAGGTATTAACCCACACACATATGGTCAATTCATATACGATAAAGGAGCCATGGGCATACAACAGGGAAATGACAGCCTCTTCAACAGCTGGTGTTGGCAAAACTGGACAGCTCCCCGTTAAGAGAATGAAACTGGATTATTGTCTGACCCCATACACAAAAGTAAACTCAAAATGGATCAAAGACCTGAATGTAAGTCATGAAACCATAAAGTGCTTAGAAAAAAACATGGGCAAAAATCTCTTGGACATAAATATGAGCGACTTCTTCATGAACATATCTCCCCGGGCAAGGGAAACAAAAGCAAAAATGAGCAAGTGGGACTAGGCTATATCAAGCTGAAAAGCTTCTGTACAGCAAAGGACACCATCAGAAGAACAAAAAGAGATCTTACAGTATGGGAGAATATATTCATAAATGACGTATCTGAGAAGGGGTTGACACCAAATATGTAAAGAACTCACGCACCTTAACAAACAAAAAGCAAATAATCCAATTAAGAAATGGGCAGAGGACATGAATAGACACTTCTCTAAAGAAGAAATTCAGATGGCCAACAGGCACATGAAAAGATGCTCCACATCGCTAATCATCAGAGAAATGCAGATTGAAACCACAATGAGACATCACCTCACACCAGTGAGGATGGCCGACATCCAAAACACAAACAACAACAAATGTTGGCGAGGATGTGGAAAAAAGGGAACCCTCCTACACTGCCGGTGGGGCGGCAAATTAGTGCAACCATTGTGGAAAGCAGTATGGAGGTTCCTCAAAAAACTCAAAATAGAAATAACGTTTGACCCAGGAATCCCACTCCCAGGAATTTACCCTAAGACTACAGCAGCCCAGTTTGAAAAAGACATATGCACCCCTATGCTTATCGCAGCACTATTTACAATAGCCAAGAAACGGAAGCAACCTCAGTGTCCATCAGTAGATGAATGGATAAGAAGATGTGGTACATATACACAATGGAATATTATTCAGCCATGAAAAGAAAACAAATCCTACCAATTGCAACAACATGGATGGAGCTAGAGGGTATTATGCTCAGTGAAAGAAGCCAAGCCGAAAAAGACAAGTATCAAATGACTTCACTCCTATGTGGAGTAGAAGAACAAAGAAAAAAACAGAAGGAACAAACCAGCAGCAGACTCACAGAACCCAGGAATGGACTAATAGTTACCAAAGAGAAAGGGACTGGGGAAGATGGGTGGGAAGGGAGGGATAAGACGGAAAAAGGGGCATTACGATTAGCAGACGTAATGCTGGGGGGGGGGGGGGGCATGGGGAGGGCTGTACAACTCAGAGAAGACATGTAGTGATTCTATAGCATCTCACTATGCTGATGGACAGTGAATCTACTGGGGTTGGTGGGGGGGAACCTGATGAAGGTGGTAGTTTAATAACCATAATATTGCACAATCACTTGTAGATTAATGATACCAAAATAAATTATAAAATAATAAAAATAAAAAATTGCATGATCCAGGAATTCCACTTCTGAGTATTTATCCAAAGGACGTGAAATCACAATCTTAAAATATATGCTGTGTTCGCTGCAGCATTGTTTACAATAGCCAGATAACAGAAACAATCTAAGCTAAGTGTCTACTGATGGATGAATGGATAAAGAAAATGTTGTGTATATATATATATATATATATATATATATACACACACACACACACACACACACACACACACACACACACACACATATAAACATATACACAATGGGAAATTACTCAGTTACCAAAAAAAAAAAAAATTGGAAATTTTGCCATTTGTAACAACATGGATGTACCCTAAGTGAAATAAGTCAAATACTGTATCGTATCACTTACATTTGGCATCTAAAACAAAAGAAAACAAAACAAAAAAGAAAGAATTCACACATATTGAGAACAGACTGGTGAATACAAGAGAAGGCGGGGGTGAGGGGTAGGGGATAGGCACAATGGGTGAAAGTCAGAAGTTACAAACTTCCAGTTACCAGACACATAAGCCCTGGGATGTGATATATAGCATGGTGAATATAGTTAACAATGCTGTACTGTATACTTAAATGTGAGAGAGTAGATATTACAAGCTCTCATCGCAAGAAGACTCCTAACTATATATAGTGATGGATGTAAACTAAACTTCTTACTGTTGTAATCATTTCACAACGTGTAATACACAGATCAAATCATTATGCGGTACGCCTAAAACTAACACGATGCGATATGTCAATATATTTCCTTGTAAAACTGTAATTTTAGAATTAGCCAGCAGCACTTAAAAACTTACCAGTCCAGGGGCTCCATCAGAGCGGCGGGCGCGGGCAGGGCCGGGGGCGCCCCAGAGCGGTGTCAGGCGGCGGCGGCGGCGGCGAGGGGCGGAGCACGCCGGCGAGCGGCCTCTCGCTGCACGGACGACCCGGTGGCTCTCCTGTCGCCGGCGGGGGCAGGCCTTCAGGGAACCTCGGCACGGCACGGCGGCGGCGGCGGCGGCGGAGCGAGCCGCCGCTTCCTGGGGAAGGAGGCGTGGGCGTCTGACCGAGGCCGGGCGGGGAGGCCTTCCCTCGCGCGCCCGCCGCCGAGCCCGCGCCCTCACCCGCACCGGCCTCGCTCGTCCCGGCCCGCTGCATCCCCGGCCCGGAGGTTCCCCGGGCTCGCCCCGGAGGCGGGCCCGGGCGGCAGGGGCTCGGCGGCCAACGGCCAACGCGGCCTCGGCGCAGCCAGAGCGGGAAGGTGTGCGCGCGCGCCTGCGTGTGAGCAGAGGGGGCCGGCGGGGCTGCCGCGCAGGCGCTGTGGAAGGATGACGCCGTCGAGTCATCACGGCGCGCTGCCTGAGGGAGGAGGCCAGGGAAGCCCGGCGGATCAACGACGAGAGCGAGCAAGCAGCAGCTCCGCAGGGACGAGCGGGACGCCCGCCGGGGGCTCAAGCTGCTAAAGGGCCCACCTATAAGCAGCATACTAAAGACAGGGAGATCCCACCGTAAAGCCAAAATCGCATTTTGAAAAAAACCCAGGAAGCTTAAGAAGAAAGATTCTTTTTATTTATTTATTTATTTATTTATTTGGGTGTCATTCATCTACAATTACCCGAGCAACGTTATGTCTACTAGACTCCCCCCATCATCAAGTCCCCCCACATACCCCATTACAGTCACTGTCCATCAGCGTAGTAAGATGCTCTAGAATCACCACTTGTCTTCTCTCTGTTGTACAGCCCTCCCCGTGGCCCCCCTCTACTCGTAATGCCCGTTTTTAGTCCATTCTTGGGTTCTGTGAGTCCGCTGCTGTTTTGTCCCTTTCAGTTTTTTTCTTCGTTCTTGTACTCCACAGATGAGTGGAATCAGTTGATACTTGCCTTTCTCCGCCTGGCTTATTTCACTAAGCATAATACCCTCTAGCTCCATCCATGCTGTTGCAAATGGTAGGATTTGTTTTCTTCTCATGGCTGGATAATATTCCATTGTGTATATGTACCACCTCTTCTTTAGCCATTCATCTATACTGATCGACACTTAGGTTGCTTCCATTTCTTGGCTATTGTAAATAGTGCTGTGATGAACACAGGGGTGCATGTGTCTTTTTCAAACTGGGCTGCTGCATTCTTAGGGTACAGTTCCTGCCAGTGGAATTCCTGGGTGAAATGGTATTTCTATTCTGAGTTTTCTGAGGAACCTCCACACTGCTTTCCACAATGGCTGAACTAATTGACGTTCCCACCAGCAATGTCGGAAGGAGGGTCCCCCTTTCTCCACATCCTCGCCAACATTTGTTGTCGTTTGTCTTTTGGATGGTGGCCATCCTCACTGGTGTGAGGCGATATCTCCTTGTGGTTTTCATTTGCATTTCTCTGATGATCAGCGATGTGCATCATCTCTTCATGTGCCTGTTGGCCATCTGAATTTCTTCTTTCGAGAAGTGTCTGTTCAGATCCTCTGCCCATTTTTTAATTGGGCTGTTGGTTTTTTGTTTGTTGAGGTGCGTGAGCCCTTTATATATTTTGGATGTCAACCCTTTATCGGATATGTCATTTATGAATATATTCTCCCATACTGTAGGATGCCTTTTTGTTCTGCTGATGGTGTCCTCTGCTGTACAGAAGCTTTTCAGCTTGATGTAGTCCCACTTGTTCATTTTTGCTTTTGTTTCCCTTGCCCGCGGAGATATGTTCATGAAGAACTTGCTCACGTTTATGTCCAGGAGATTTTTTGCCTATTTTTTTTTTCTGAGAGCTTTATGGTTTCATGGCTTACATCCAGGCCTTTGGTCCATGTTGAATTTACTTTTGTGTATGGGCTCAGACAATGGTCCAGTTTCATTCTCTTACGTGGACTTGGCCAGTTTTGCCAACACCAGCTGTTTGAAGAGGCTGTCATTTCCCCATTGTATATCCACGGCTCCTTTATCGGGTATGAATTGACCATATATGTTTGGGTTAATATCTGGACTTTCTATTCTGTTCCACTGGTCTGTGAGTCTGTTCTTGTGCCAGTACCAAATTGTCTTGATTACTGTGGCTTTGTAGTAGAGCTTGAAGTTGGGAAGCGAGATCCCCCCGGCTTTATTCTTCCTTCTCGGGATTGCTTTGGCTATTCGGGGTCTTTAGTGCTTCCATATGAATTTTAGAACTCTTGGTTCCCGTTCGTTGAAGAACGCTGTTGGTATCTGGATAGGGATTGCCTTGAAGCTGTCGACTGCTTTAGGCAGGATGGCCATTTTGACAATATTACTTCTTCCTAGCCAAGAGCATGGGGTGAGTTTCCATTTGTCAGTGTCCTCTTTAATTTCCCTTAAGAGTGTCTGGCAGTTTTCAGGGTATAGGTCTTTCACTTCTTTGGTTAGGTTCATTCCTAGGTATTTTATTCCTTTTCATGCAATTTTGAATGGACTCGTTTTCCTGATTTCTCTTTCTGGTAGTTCATCGTTACTGTACAGATAGGGAAGCAACAGATTTCTGTGTATATTAGTTTTGTATCCTGCAACTTTGCTGAATTCAGATATGAGTTCTAGTAGTTTTGGAGTGGAGTCTTTAGGGTTTATTACGTACAATATCATGTCACCCATCTGCAAACAGTGACAGCTTAACTTCTTCTTTACCAATCTGGATGCCTTGTATTTCGTTGTTTGGTCTGATTGCCGTGGCTAGGACCTCCAGTACTATGCTGAATAACAGTGGGGAGAGTGGGCATCCCTGTCTTGTTCCCGATCTTAGGTGAAAACCTTTCAGCTTCTCGCTGTGAAGTATGATGTTGGCTGTGGGTCTGTCATATATGGCCTTTATTATGTGGAGGTACTTGCCCTCTGTACCCGTTTTGTTGAGAGTTTTTATCATGAATGGATGTCGAATTTTGTCGAATGCTTTTTCAGCACCTATGGAGATGATCGTGCGGTCTCTCTGTCCTTCTTTTTGTTGATGTTGATGGATTTTCGAATGTTGTACCATCCTTGCATCCCTGAGATGAATCCCACTTGATCATGGTGTATGATCCTCTTGATGTATTTTTGAATTCGGTTTGCTAATATTTTGTTGAGTATTTTTGCATCTATGGTCATCAGGGATACTGGTCTGTAATTTTCTTTTCTGGTGGGGTCTTTGCCTGCTTTTGGTATTAGAGTGATGCTGGCTTCAAAGAATGAGTTTGGAAGCATTCCCTCCTCTTCTCTCTTCTGGGAAACTTTAAGGAGAATGGGTATTATGTCTTCTCTAGTATGTCTGGTAAAATTCAGAGGTGAGATTCAAAATTCAGCGGCATGAGAGGTGAGACAGAGAATTCCTCCCCAAAACCACGTGTAGTGTGAAAATATCATTAATACAACTATCCCTTAAACAGCAACAGGAAAGAAGGCTGCACCAGACTGCATGCAGACCTCACGAACAGAGCAGACCCTCACGAAACCGGCTAACGTACGAAAGCCTTGATCCGGCGGGACCCTAGCCCTTCCCCAACCACAACTCACTGGAGGCAGGAAGAGAAACGGAGTGGGGAGTGGGTGGCAGCCTAGAACTGCTGAACACCCAGCCCTGGAGGTCTGCTTTGGACCACAGACCTACGTTGTGCGGTGCTCTGGAGGTTGCTGGGGGGTTGGGAGCTGGGACGGGCGTAGTGCTTGAAAGACTGAGACTCTGGCCATTTGTGGAGGAC
This sequence comes from Smutsia gigantea, assembly GCA_032199065.1. NCBI lineage: Eukaryota > Metazoa > Chordata > Mammalia > Pholidota > Manidae > Smutsia > Smutsia gigantea. The sequence continues at coordinate 21,283 of JAVSCE010006207.1, forward strand.
GGGGACCCACATCAGGCTGCTCTGGGATAAAGGAAAGGCAGGCGGTCTGAAAGGTCTTCCTAGCAGCGAGGGGAGAAGGGATAGGTGGACAAGGTTGTCTGGGTGCACTCTGCCCAGCGGGTTGGGAACTTTGGGGAGCTTCAGGCGCCCCATCTCCCTGGCTGCCTACTCAGCTCTGGGCGGGTGGCGCCCCCGCCCCCCCCCCCCCACCACACACACACACACACACACACACACAAACTGTGACACGCAGCCTGCTGTAACTTCCTTCTGGCCTGCTGGCACCTGCTCGCAAACCGGGAGTCACTTGCGCTGGCATCAGGGCAGCCGGAGGCCTCACCTACAATAGCTAGAGACGCCAAGCACAGAGGCTTACACCTGTGTGCTGGGCCCGCTGGCTCTGATACTGGGGGCAGGCACTGCAGCCGGGAATCAGGAAACAGCTCTTTCCTGCCCCAAGGCACCAGCGCCGCTCCCCTACGACCCCCAACCTCACTCTAGGGGCTGAGCAGCCCCAGAGACTAGAGCTTCTCTGGGCACTAGAAGGCACCACACAGAATTATGAAACATCAGAGGGACCTGGTTCCGACCAACATATCACAAACCCCAGAAAAAAGGACCAAATGGAACCGAACTCACCCATCTTCCTGAAAGAGAGTTTAAAATAAAAATCATAAACATGCTCATGGAGGTACATAAAAATACTGAAGAACTCAGGGACGAATTTAAGATGGAGATTCAATCATTAAGAAATCCCGTAATCTGAAATGAAACATACAATGGAGGGATTTAAAAGCAGATTAGACGTAGTAGAAGAGAAGGTAAATGGGACAGAAATTAGAGAAGAGGAATGAATACAAAGAGGCTGAGGCACAGAGCGAAAAAAGGATCTCTAAGAATGAAAGAATATTGAGAGAACCGTGTGACCAATCCAAACCGAACAATATCCGCACTACAGGGGGACCAGAAGAAGAAGAAGAGAGAAAAAGGGATACAAAGTGTTATCGAGGAGGTAACTGCTGAAATCTTCCCCAATCTGGGGAACGAGATAGTCCCTCAAGCCATGGAGGTGCACAGATCTCCCAACACAAAGGACGAGTCAATGTGTGTCTGCTCACCTCTCTTTTCTCACTGCCTCACAGATGAGATAGTGCTCAATGAACACCTACCAAATGAATATACTCAAGCGGACCAGCGTCTGCTGAGGGCTTCTCTGTGTCAGACCCCAGCCCTCTCCGGCCAACTGCAGGTGAGAAACAGAAAGAGCAGAGCACAGTGAAGAATGCAGCTGAAAGCAGTGAGTCCAGCAGGGGCCCAAGGAGGCGGAGGCACATGGAGGCTCCAGTCCGCCCAGGGGCTACCGGTAGGAGGCAGCTCCAGGGCGCACAACTAAGACTGAGCAGTGTCCTTGAACGGTGCAAGAAGTGGGAGGGAGTGACACTTGGGCCAGACCTCCCAAAAGCGATTGGAGAGGAAGGGAAGGAAAGAAGCCAGAAAGGAGACAGAAGGAACCTGAATGGAGAGGTCCAGGAAAGAAGGAGAGGAGAGGGGAGGGGAGAAAGGAAAGCGGGACCCAGATGTCACTCCTTGCCCTGCTCTCATGCTAGCAGAACCTCTGCGCTGCTCCCTCCTTGAGGGCTCCTCCCCAGCACCGTGTTCACATGTGGGCTTCAGAGAACAGGCCCCTGTAAGTCAAGAACCCACCAACAACTCTACACCACCCCTTGTATTCCGTCCCTGGGACGACCTGTAATTATCTTCTCTATTTCCTTATTTGATGACTTGCTTCACATCTGTCTCCTTCACTGGCATCTCATGGCAGCAGGGACTTTGGGTTTCATTCAACAGTGTCTAGCACAGGGCCCAGCACAGAGTGAGGGCTCAATAAACACCTGTGGGGTCATGTAGCAAACACACTCCCCAAACAGGTCCAACACCCAACGGCCACAGATGAGGAGGGGGGATGCCCTGGGACACTCAGCTCAGCAGACCCTCTCCTTGCCACGATGACCAACACTTCTTGGCAACGAATGATCAGGTTGATGCCTTTGAAGAAAATAGGTGTGTGGTCTCTGTATTTCATCTGATAGTCCTGGAATGTGATTTCCCCATGCTGCGGCCACCCATGGGGACAACTCCTGCCTTCTATATGTAAAGGAGCCTCAGGAACACACATCTCAGTTTTAAAGAAAGAAAAAGAAGTCAGTGGTTATCATTAATCTCTGCCCATGTCCAGCTGACCCCCCAGCCTCCAGCTGCTGGGTGTGTGACCTGCCCCGGCCTGCCCTGCAGCGTGGCCAAGCTGCTGGTGTGTGATCAAAGGCACATGCCACCCACCCCCACTCCCCTGAAATGCACATCATTTCATCCCCAAACAGTGAGAAACATATAGCTACCCCCTATTAACACAGAAAATTTTTACTTCTAATTTTCTGTGTGAGGCTCTAAAGAAACGTATTCCAGAATAATGATAATAAGGGCAGCAGAGCTCACTGACCTATGTAGGCCAAGTTTTATAGCTCAGAGCCCTTGTGCAGAATTTCTCTCCAATCTCATCCTATGAGGTAGGCGATTTTTTTTTTGCTTTTCAAATTTTACATATATTTTGAATTTTGATAACTATTGCCACATTTCCTTCCACAGAGGTTACACCAATTTATGCTACTAACAAAAACATGCTTTTCCACATCCTGCCAACATATGACAAGTAAAAATGTTTCTTTATAATTTTTACTTTCAATGTATCTTTTTTGTGAGAATTTTTTTTTTATAGTTTATTTTGGTATCATTAAGCTACAATTACATGTGCAATATCATGGTGATTAAACTACCCCCTTCATCAGGTCGCCCCCACAAACCCCATTTCAGTCACTGTCCATCAGCATAGTGAGATGCTATAGAGTCACTACTTGTCTTCTCTGAGATGTATAGCCCTCTGGGGCCCCCCCCCAACACTATATCTGCTAATCGTAATGCCCCTTTTTCCCCCTTGTCCCTACCTTCCCACCCATCCTCCCGAGTCCCGTTTTGTTTGGTAACTACTAGCCCGTTCTTGGGTTCTGTGAGTCTGCTGCTCTTTTGTTCCTTCAGTTTTTTCTTTCTTCTTATACTCCACATAGGAGTGAAATCATTTGATACTTGTCTTTTTCAGCTTGGCTTTTCACTGAGCATAATACGCTCTAGCTCCATCCATGTTATTGCAAATGGTAGGAATTGTTTTCTTCTTATGGCTGAATAATATTCCATTGTGTATATGTACCACCTCTTCTTTAGCCATTCATCGACTGATGGAGACTTAGGGTGCTTCCATTTCTTGGCTATTGAAAATAGTGCTGCAATAAACATAGGGGTACATCTGTGTTTTTCAAGCTGGGCTGCGATAGTCTTAGGGTAAATTCCTAGGAGTGGAATTCCTGGGACAAATGGTATTTCTATTTTGAGTTTTTTGAGGAACCTCCATACTGCTTTCCACAATGGCTGAACTAATTTACAGTCCCACCAGCAGTGTAGGAGGGTTCCCTTTTCTCCACATCCTCGCCAACATTTGTTGTTTGTGTTTTGGATGTTGGCCATCTTCACTGGTGTGAGGTGATACATCCTTGTGGTTTCAATCTGCATTTCTCTGATGATTAGCGATGTGGAGCATCTTTTCATGTGCCTATTGGCCATCTGAATTTCTTCTTTAGAGAAGTGTCTATTCATGTCCTCTGCGCATTTCTTAATTGGATTATTTGCTTTTTCTTTGTTAAAGTCCATAAGTTCTTTATATATTTTGGATGTCAACCCCTTATTGGATACGTCATTTATGAATATATTCTCCCATACTGTAGGATGTCTTTTTGTTCTACTGATGGTGTCCTTTGCTGTACAGAAGCTTTTCAGCTTCATATAGTCCCAATTGTTCATTTTTGCTTTTGTTTTTCCTTGCCCGGGGAGATATGTTCATGAATTAGTCACTCATGTTTATGTCCAAGAGATTTTTGCCTGTGTTTTTTGTTGATGTGGTTGGATGATGTTGATGGATTTTCAAATGTTGTATCATCCTTGCATCCCTGAGATGAATCCCACTTGATCGCTGTGTATGATCCTCTTGATGTATTTTTGAATTCAGTTTGCTAATATTTTGTTGAGTATTTTTGCACCTACGTTCATCAGGGATATTGGTCTGTAATTTTCTTTTTTGGTGAGGTCTTTGCCAGGTTTTGGTATTAGAGTGATGCTGGCTTCATAGAATGAGTTTGGAAGTATTCCCTCCTCTTCCATTTTTTGAAAAGCTTTAAGGAGAATGGGTGTTATTTCTTCTCTATATGTCTGCTAGAATTCAGAGGTGAATCCATCTGGTCCGGGGGTTTTGTTCTTGGGTAGTTTTTTGATTACCAGTTCAATTTCGTTGCTGGTGATTGGTCTGTTTAGTTTTTCTGTTTCTTGCTTGGTCAGTCTTGGAAGGTTGTATTTTTCTAAGAAGTTGTCCATTTCTTCTATGTTTTCCAGCTTGTTAGCATATAGATTCTCATAATATTCTCTTATAATTCTTTGTATTTCTGTGGGGACTGTCGTTTTTTTTCCTTTTTCCTTTCTGATTCTGTTTATGTGTGTAGAGTCTCTTTTTGTCTTAAGTCTGGCTAGGGGTTTATCTGTTTTGTTTATTTTTTCAAAGGACCATGTCTTGGTTTTATTGATTTTTTCTATTGTTTTATTCTTCTCAATTTTATATATTTCTTCTCTGATCTTTATTATGTCCCTCCTTCTGGTAACTTTAGGTCTCATTTGTTCTTTTTCCAGTTTCAGTAACTGTGTCTTTATTCATTTGGGACTGTTCTTCCTTCTTTAAATAGGCCTGAATTGCAATATACTTTCCTCTTAGAACTGCCTTTGCTGCGTCCCACAAAAGTTGTGGCTTTGTGTTGTTATTAGTCTCCATATATTTTGATTTCTGTTTTGATTTGGTCGATAACCCATTGATTAAGTAGGAGAATGTTGTTAAGTCTCCGTGTATTTGTGAGTCTTTTTGATTTCTTTCTAAAATTTATTTCTAGTTTTATAACTTGGTGATCTGAGAAGTTGGTTGGTAGGATTTCAGTATTTTTGAATTTACTAAGGTTCTTTTTGTGGCCTAGTATGCGGTCTATTCTGGAAAATGTTCCATGTGCACTTGAGAAGAATGTGTATCCTGCTGCTTTTGGGTGCAGAGTTCTGTAGATATCTGTTAGGTCCATCTGTTCTAGTGTGTTGTTCAGTGCCTCTGTGTCTTCTTTACTTATTCTCTATCTGGTTGATCTGTCCTTTGGAGTGAGTGGTGTGTTGAAGTCTCCTAAAATGAATGCATTGCTGTCTATTTCCTCCTTTAATTCTGTTAGTATTTGTCTCACATATGCTGGCGCTCCTGTGCTGGGTGCATATATATTTATAATGGTTATATCTTCTTGTTGGACTGACCCCTTTATCATTATGTAATGTCCTTCTTTATCTCTTGTTACTTTCTTCGTTTTGAAGTCTGTTTTGTCTGATACAAGTACCTGCTTTTTTCTCCTTGTTGTTTGCATGAAATATCTTTTTTCATGCCTTCACTTTTAGTCTGTGTATATCTTTGGCTTTGAGGTGAGTCTCCCGCTGTTGAGCTGGGGTCGGGAAAGGGCTTGGGTCCTGCTGGATTAAGGCTTTCGTACATTACCCTCTTTCGTGAGGTCTGCTCTGTTCATGAGGTCTGTTTGCAGTCTGGTTCAGCCTTCTTTCTTGTTGCTGTTTTAAGGTTAGTTGTATTAATTAATTATATTTTGGTACAATTTGTGGTTTGGGGAGGAGCTCTCTGTCTCACCTCTCACGGCGCCATCTTGCAAGTCCCCCCTTGTATCTAATATTTAAATACTACTCGACAGACTTGTCTGAACTCTACTGCCTACCAACACTTATCAGTTTGCTAGATCTATTTTTATATTCTCACGAATTTTCAAAAGAGGATATCTATATTTTAATATTCCTTTGTTGATAACAGTAACTAGAAATACATTCCAGTATTCATATATAAGCAGTAATTCCATGGAAATTCATGGCAAAAGGCATATCCTTCATGACAATATATGAAGGCAAGAAGATTCTGTAGGCAGAAAAAGATTGTTTGTGAATGTATTCAAAGCAACCACTCCATACCTACGTTCTTAAATGTACTATATAATCTCTTAATATAAATTACTGATAAAATAACCTTATACAAGTATATTTTACAAATGAGATCTAGATGTCATTTTTTGTGTGTGTGTTTCATGACCGTTTTTTTTTGTATCATTAATATACAATTACATGAGCAACATTGTGCTTACTACATTCCCCCCATTATCAAGTCCCGACCACATACCCCATTACAGTCACTGTCCATTAGCGTAGAAAGATTCTATAGTCACTACAAGTCTTCTCTGTGCTATACTCCCCTCCCCGTGTCCCCCCTATATTATGTGTGTTAATTGAAATGCCCCTTCTTCTCCCTCCTTTCCCACATCCCCCACCCCAGTCCCTAATCCTTTGGCAACTGTTAGTCCATTCTGGGGTTCTGTGAGTCTGCTGCTGTTTTGTTCCTTCAGTTTTTGCTTTGTTCAAATGCTCTACAGATAAGTGAAATCATTTGGTTCTTGCCTTTCTCCGCCTGGCTTATTTCACTGAGCATAATACCCTCTAGCTATATCCATGTTGTTGAAAATGGTATGATTTGTTTTCTTCTATGCCTGAATAATATTTCATTGTGTATAAGTACCACATCTTCTCTATCCATTCATCTACTAATGGACGCTAAGGTTACTTCCATATCTTGACTGTTGTAACTAGTGCTGGGATAAACATAGGGATGCATATGTCTTTTTGAAACTCAGAAACTGCATTCTTAGGATAAATTCTAGGAATGGAATTCCTGGGTCAAGGAGTATTTCTATTTCTAGTTTTATGAGGAAACTCCATACTGCTTTCAACAATGATTGAACTAGTTTACATTCCCACCAGCAGTGCAGGAGGGTTCCCCTTCCTCCACATCCTCGCCAGCATTTGTTGTTCCTGTTTTTTTCTATGTTGGACATCCTAACTGGTGTGAGGTGATATCTCACTGCAGTTTTAATTTGCATTGGCCTGATAATTAGCGATGTGCAGTATCTTTTCATATGCCTGTTGGCCTTCTGAATTTCTTCTTTGGAGAAGTGCCTATTCATATCCCCCACCCATTTTTTAATAGGGTTATTTGCTTTTTGGGTGCTGAGGCGTGTGAGTTCTTTACGTATTTTGGATGTCAACCCTTGTCAGATATGTCATTTACAAATGTATTCTTACATACTGTAGGATGCCTTTTTGTTTTGCTGTTGTTGTCCTTTGCGGTAGAGAAGCTTTTTAGAATGATGTAGTCCCGCTTGTTTAATTTTGATTTTGTTACCCTTGCCCGAGAAGATGCATTCAGGAAAACTTGCTCATGTTTATATTAAACAGATTTTTGGTTATGTTTTCTTCTAAGAGTTTTATGGTTTCATGACTTACATTCAGGTCTTTGATCCACCTTGAGTTTACCTTTCTGTATGGGGCTAGGCAGTAGTCCAGTTTCATTCTACATGTAGCTGTCCAGTTTTTCCAACACCAGCTGCTGAAGAGGCTGTCATCTCCCCATTGT
>JAVSCE010006208.1:0-161452 GCA_032199065.1 Smutsia gigantea
GGGACCCCGAACTGGACCTTAGACCCTGACTCAGACCCCGAACCGGACCCGTGACCCCAACCCAGACCCCGAACCGGACCCGGGACCCCGACCCAGACCCCGAACCGGACCCGGGACCCAGACCGCGAACCGGACTCGTGACCCCAACCCAGACCCCGCACCGGACCTGGGACCCCGACCCAGACCCCACACTGGACCCGGCACCCCGACCCACACCCTGAACCGAACCCGGGACCCCGAACTGGACCCTGGGCTCTGACGCAGACCACGAACCGGACCTCAGGCCCCGACAGGCACCAGACCCTGGACACATGCCCCTACCCCTGCCTGCATCCCGGACCCCAAATCTCGCCCAGACCCAGGCCCCGGGCCCCGCCCACGCAGAGACCCACCAGCCTCCACACCCCCTCCCCAACCCCAACCCAACCTGCCACCCGCTTGTACCCGTGTCCCCCACTCCTGCCTTGACAGACCCTGGGACACTGCCAGTGCTCCGAAACAGGAACCTCAGACCCCTACCCACGCTGGGACCCCAGACCATAGACCCCAGCCCACTCGCACCCTGGGGGCCCCCATGTTACGGAGGCCAAGCTCAAGCCACTCCCGGCAGGACAGGCCAGAAAGTCCAGATACAAGGTGTTGGGACCAGGAAAGACACTTTATTGGGAAAGCCAGCAAACAAAGAGATGGTGGAGCAATCCCTAAAGGCCCATGTTAACTCAGGGTGGTTTTCCAGCTCTGTGTTAGGGAGCAGGAGAGCACTGAGGTTGAGAGGTCACAGATGGCTGCAGACATCTGGGTGCCACAGACAGTCCGAGGGCAGTTGTGAAAGTCTGTGTCCCTGGTTAGCTAACTCTTGATGACATAAATCTGGTCACAATGTTCCCATAAATCTTTGACAGGACATCGTTATTTTTATGCATACTTCCCTATCTCCTTGGGAGAGACACCCTGTGGGTAGGTTATTTGTGAAAATGAGCTGTAAGGAAAATTCCTCTAATGATTAACATATCTGCCTGCAGGGCTGAGCAGAAATTATTTAATCCAAAGGTTAGGGCAACAAAGAACGTGCAACACAGAGGCAGACATACCAAGCTTACATTTGCCCCATTACACTTAACACCTGCTGGGCTGTACTCCAGCATCCCTCCCACACCCGGGCAGCCACCCCCAGGCCCTGCCAAGATGCAGGCTGGAGAATCCCCTCCCTGACCCCACCAGGGCCTAGGACCCAGGATCACACAGTCCTACACAACCCTCCGGAAGGCTGACCCCCACCCCTGTGGGGAGTGAAGGCATGTAGTAAGGGCATGTAGCCCAGCTGTAGGGGGCAACCTCCGCTGAGACCACCTGGAGTGGGTTCCCATCTAGATTCAAGGTTGCTTGGTGCATCCCAAGGCTGGCTTAGGAAGGAACCCTCTGGCCTTTGCAGCCCTCTGTCCTGCAGAAGAAACTGGGGCTGGGAAGCCTTCCCAGGATTCCTGGATGACAAGAGGGTGCCAGGCGGACTGGTCTGGCCGGCCGCACCCAGCGCACGACATGAGGGCAAGGAACGGCAGCCACCACCCATCCTGAAGGCTTTCCCACAAGAGCCGTTGGTGTGTGGGAGGAGAATCCATGGCCCACTGCATCCAAATCAGAAGGCCCTAGAGCCAGGATTCTAGGAGTAGAATCCACTAGGGCCCTCCATGCCCATCCTTTTTGGGAGAGGAAGCATTTCTGGGTGTTTGTCCAAAACAGAAAGGCGAGTTTCCAGGCAGTTACCTGTGGATGCAAAGCCAGGCCATCTGTCACCTGGGGGCAAGACATAGGACCCCTCCTGCCTGATCAGCCTCCAAGTGTCTATATTTAATGTGGTTTCTGGAACTGTGGATTTGGTACTCCAGCTCCATGGGGTCTGCTGCACAACATCTCAAGATCAAGATGTCCACCCACTGGGCTCCCATGTGGTTGACTTGGAGGAACCTGTTTCCAGTCTCATTCAGGCATCTGGGAGAATCCAGTTCCTCATGGCTGTGCGGGGAAAGTCTGCATTTCCTTGCTGTCTGTCAACAGGGACAACCCTTGCCTCTCAAAGGCCTCTCTCTGGTCCATGCAGGTGTCCCCTTCGTCTCCTACTTGGAATTTCTACGGCATCCCCTTCTGTCTCCAGCCAGACGGCGTTCTCTGCCTTCGAGGACTCTTGGGATTAGAATGGGCCCAGCAGGTTAATCCAGGATGATCTCCCTATTTTAAGGTCCATACCTTAATTACATCTTCAAAGTCCCTAGTGCCATATAATGTTGTCTGTTTAGTGTCCACGGCATGCACACGTTTGGGTAGCTAGTAATTGGGTTTACAAATCCCTGTCCCTTCAAAGACTTTGTGGTTCTTACTATAACGTAGATTCACCTGGGACAACCAACGACTGAAAATCCTCTCTGGAGAGGGAGGTGAAGCAGAACAGGGCCCCGAGTGGGGGGCCCAGCTGGATGAGGAAGCAGCAACCTGATTGATACAGATCCCACATCACCATCGCCGCCCAGCACCCTTCGCACACGGCAAGGGGCTCACACTACTCTTCAAGCTCTGCGATGGTGCTTTCAGTGTCAGTTCTTATAAATCAGACAGAAAAACAAGAATACAATCATGATGACTATAAATGACGCCTGCTCCTTGGCCATCTTACCAGCACCGTTGTAAAATACAATTTTCAATCATGTTTTTTAGTGGAAGAAGCAGTGGTGCCCATCGAACTGGGGAGGCCGGATCCCGAAACATCCCCATGGGGTGGTCGGTTCCTAGATGCCACAGTCCTTGGGGAGGGTTTGGTGGGGCTGGCTTCGTTCTGAATACCAGCAATGTGGCCAGGACAATGCCTGTGTTTGGGGAAGAGCACCTTTGTGCTCATAGATCAGCCTCCTGGAGACAACGCCTGGTCGTTCAGTGGTTCCCTCCAGTCAGTGTCCCTGTACCCGAGAAGCCCCAGTAGCAACCTCACTGGTGTCCTAAACAGCAGGATGACCACCCTACCTCCTCTTTCTTCTTCCTGATGCAAACAGTTATCTTGCAAATAGGAGACTCCCCATAAATACCCAGGGCTTAGCTAATACAAAGCATACGTAATTCACCATGATGCTCCAGCCCATCCTACAGGTGATGCCCTTCCTAGGCACCAATATTTTCTGTTTCAGCATTTAATTCCTCAAAGCTACTGGGCCCGTGGCTGGGTATCATGGCTGTGCAGGTAAGAGCTGTCTCCACAGCAGCAGGCGCAGTGGGAATTCTCATAAACGTGTGCTCTGTGCCTAAAACTGGGTGGTCCCGGTGGATGTCAGAATGGGACCGTGAATGATATTGAACCGAATTTATCCACGGTCCATCTTATATAACACATCAGCATCTTGGATCCCCCCGGCTTTTATGGTGCCTGTCTGTATCTGTGACCATCCCTGTACAAAATCCTCAGGGTGCATAGAGTCATAAGTTCAACAAAAAGCCAACATCGTTGCATGGTCATGTCATGTCTTAGATGGCACTCTCAACCATCGACCCTCAGGGTCTTCTCTATCCAGAAATCCTTAATCTGTGGGCACGTCTTAAATAATCATGCTTCCCAATGCACACCTGGGCCACAGCATATTTCCCAAGTCGGATGTAGTGAAGCTGCTTGCATCCACGATATCCGTAGCTTCTATGGGTGAACGTGATCTTGCTCTGTTCAGTTCTGTGACAGGTCTTCCTAGTGTCCATTGCACACACTGACCAGGAAATCAGCATTTTCAGCCCATCTGCTCCCCCTTTATGTCCTCTATGCATTTGCTTCCTTTTGTCTGCATTCCTTTTACATCTAAGAAGTGGGTCCAGGGATCAGGGATGCTTGGCCAGTGGAGACCTCTGTGGGAGAGACCTCTGGGTTAGAGATGAGGACCCCCTGCTGGGTACCAGCAATGAGCCCAGCCTCATTAGCTTGGACATCCAACCTGTGGGTCCACACAGCCATCCCTTCTGTTGCCATCCTCAGTCTTGTGTGGGTTTACAGGTCGAGTTGTGTCCTACAAAAAGGTATGTCCACATCCTAGCCCTCAATACCCACGGATGGGACCTTATTTGGAAATGGGATCTTCAGTAGACATCATCAAGGTAACGTGAGGTAGTCCTGGACCCCATATCAATGACGGGGGTCCTCAGAAGAACGGAAGGGTTGGAGACAGACACAGAAGGATGAAGTCCATGTGAGGAGGTGGAGATGGGAATGAGCTATCCATGCACAAAAGGACACCCAGGATGGTGGGCAGCCCCCCAGACCTGGGAGAGAGCCTGGAATGGATTCTGTCTCAGATCCACCAAAAGGAACCAGTCCACTTCACACCTTGACTTCAGACTTGTGGCTTCCTGAAGGCTGAGACAATAGATGTCTGTTGTTTCAAGCCACCCAATGTGTGGTACTTTCTCAAGAAAGCCCTAGGAACCCGACACAGATGCCAAAAGGGGAAAAACTCTACTTGCCATTCTGCCAGACACAGTTTAGAGCCCTCAAATCCTTATATTTGAGGAAATAGGACCCATGCACCCTGCAGCTACCCAGGTTTGTCTGCAGACATTTGCATTATCTGATGAAGGCCTGGATTCCATCGACACTGAGCTGGAATCTCCTCCAGGCTCTGGAGGTCAACCTTATTGGGGTCGTGGAGGTACCGAGTTAGTGGCCCAGCAGAAGGAGGAGAAATGGGCCGGTGCCCCTAGACTTGCAGGGAGACAGGCGTCCCACATGAGAGGATTCCTTCTCATGAATCATGAATTCAGAGTTAATTGGGATTGTTACCTCTGTCGGTGGGGTGTGTGTGTGTGTGTGTGTATGTGTGTGTGCACGAGTACTCACCATCTCTACTTCACTCTGCGGGTGCAGGAGGGATTTCCCACACTGGAGTCTGGGGATGACCAACACATGGTGTGCACCACCAGTCACATGACATCGGCTGTTGTGCACTCAGAGCCCTGGGCCCCTCACCTGACAGATCCACTTGGGGCTGCACTCGGGCACCTGGTGATCCACCCCAGGGACAGGCTATGTAGCACCAAGAGCATGGCCTTGGGTCTGACGGGAGGATGTGACAGCTTGTCTGAATACTTGCATAAACTGGCAGGGTGCTGAAGTCAGCTGTTCAAGGACAAACAGGCTTTTGTAAAAGCCTGGCCCCCAGGATAAGGAGGGTCGTGTGCTCCCTTAATCAGTGGGAGCAGAGTGAGGTGGGGGTAAGGTGCCTGGTGGCCCTCGGAGCTTCCCCAGACATCCAAAAATGTACGATACTGAACCCTGATAGTATGACTGGGAGGTTGGGGTTGGTGTGCACCGAGGAGGGTGAGTCCCAGGGTCTCACTGACATGCAATCCTAGGAGGCACCCACAGGGAGGCGGAGCCCAGGGGCGGGGCCACCTGGATGTGTCCTGGGAGTCCTGGACAGTGGCTTAAAGCCTGTGTCCTTCAGGGATGGTGCACACTTGCCAGAAATTTTCTGTAACTGAATCCAAAACAGATTTGTAGCTGAGTCCAAGCTGAAGGACGTGCCAATAAGTTGAGAGGCAACGTGTCGGGGAAGAAAGCTAGTTTATTCGGAAAGCGACTGTATTTGGAAAGCCAGCAGCCTGTGGAGATGGCAGACTCATACCCTAAAGCCTCATCTTAACTCAGAATTGATTTCCAACTTCTTGTATGCTACAGAAAAGGGGAGCTGCAGGGGGCTCAGGTTGGGAGGTGACAGACTGCAGACCTCTGGATGCCAGCAAGGGTCTGAAGTCATTTGTGAAACTCAGTGTCCCTGGTTAGTTGATTCTCTTGACCCCGGTCGGTTCATGATGTTCCCGTAAATCTTTGATGGGGCAGCATCGTTTTTGTGCATAGCTCCCTCTCTCCTCCGGGGAGGCAAGCTTTGGGTGAGGGGCTGCCTACAGAACTCTCCAGCTATGAGCACAATTAGTTTAGATGATACACAAGCCGACGTGCAGGGCTGCTGGGCTGAGCGGGAGCCGTCTGACCCAAAGATTAAGGCAGCAAAGGGGACAGATAACTGTGAAGCAGAGATGCCAAGTTTTCTTTCTGCCGTTAGGATTTTATTCTGTATCCTTCTACTACGGTAACCCATAACCAGACCCAAGGAGCTCTGCAGAGTTCTCTGTGTCTGTATGGTCCATCTTTGAACCTCAGGGTGATTTGGGGACCCCAGGGGTTGCATATGGCATCAGAAGTGGTGGTGGCCTTGGAGACGTTACACCAGGGATGTGAAATTATATTCCAAGAACCTGAGAAGTCCACGTATTCCTTGGGAGACTGCTTCGTTCTCACAAATGTGGAACAAGGAATAAAAAGGCATGCAGGGGAGAAGGTCCTCCCAAAATAGACCTTCCCCACCTGGTGTTCATCCAAGAAAAGGGAGGATCCCGTGAGCTCTGTCCACATGACCGTAAATTCTCCTCTCTCCATGTCAACCCTCCTGGTGTTTCCCACCCAGAATCTCAGGGAAGGCTGGTCACATTCTCATGTTCTTTGAGAAACTCTATGTGACTCTCCTTAGAAAATTGCAGCCGATGAGCCGTGTAGAGTTTTTTGTTTTGTTTGTTTGTTTTATGGGCCTTTCGCAGGCCTTAATTCTGGAAGCATCTGTCAGGCACCCTGTCTGGTGCCTCTGTGGGCATACATGGAATAACGGGTGTCTCTGAAGTGTCTGGGGGTAGGCAAGAGAGGGTGTCTTTGAAATCTGTTTCTGGATCTGCGATCCCATCTTATTTTCTGCCATGGGGATGAGCAGGACAAAGCAAACCTGTGCATCTGAAGCCGCTCTCAGTTGACGCCCGGGTGCGGTGTGTTCTCCAAAAGGGGCCGTTGTGTGAGATGTGATGCTGCCGACACAGACACCAAACCCCACATAAAATGCTCACTTGCTTTCATTGCAAGCGTGCTTTAAATAGCTAATGGTGACATCACATTTTAGTTTCTGCCCCACATTGTTTTCTGAAAGTCAGGTTTTTATTGTAATCCTCCTGGCTTTTAGTGGTGACCGTCCTGGAGGCGATGGCACAACATGTTCACAGAAGGTGAATGACGAGCAAACCTTTCTTCCCCTTCCACTCTCGTGCGTTGAGTGTATAAAATCTAGGAAGACCTGAGGTCCTGGGATGTCTTCCACTCCTGCTAGATTTCAAAGTGAAGTGTTCCTCTCTTGCACCTGAGGTCTTAAAAGTCATTGGTTAAATCCTTTCACTTGACAGCTTTTCTCTGAATCATGACCCCACCCCTATTTCTCAGGGGGGCCGTTTTTCACCCCGTTTGCACAGTCCTATTCGTGTGACTTTATCCTGTTTGTTTCTATAACATGGATGTAAGATCCTTTCCTGAGGAGAACCATCTGACTGTTTCCCTGAACACACAGGGAGTGAGAGGTCAACGCTGATGGATGGGTAAGTTGGTTAATTATCTGCAACATGCTTTTTTGTTACTTTGCTCGGTCCGTCTTTCCTGGGAGCATTTATTTCACGCAGAGTCC
This sequence comes from Smutsia gigantea, assembly GCA_032199065.1. Classification (NCBI taxonomy): domain Eukaryota; kingdom Metazoa; phylum Chordata; class Mammalia; order Pholidota; family Manidae; genus Smutsia; species Smutsia gigantea. The sequence goes on from JAVSCE010006208.1 coordinate 7,521, forward strand.
TGGACTCTGAAATTACTCCGTGTGCCCTCCAAGTCCTGGTCATTTGTTGCTGGAGAGTCACACGAGTCAGAGTGGACCCATGTCACCCGGATCCGCGAGGCTGCCATAGGGTTTCGAGCATGAACATGAACAGTGCGATTTTTGTACAAGGCCAACGGTACTTGGGGCCAAGTTGTCTAGGAAGAGAAGAAGGCAAGATGTAGGAGTTTGGGAGAAATGCGTCCCACGCCAAACCCCCAACACCTCCCAGGCTTGGGTTGTTCATTGTTCCATAGGAGAGTGCTCAAAATCCCACACCGTGGAACACACACTGTGGGTCTATGTGCCTTTCTCTCCGTGGCCAAAATCAAGCAGTGGGCCTTTATTTTTAAGAGCTGGTGTCATTTTGGTGGGAAAGAGCAAGAGTTCTGGAGTTGGATGGCTGAGGATAGAACTCAGCAGCCACATCTTGCTGCCGGCTGACTTCCAGGAAGTTGTTGACATTTCTGTGCCTCGGTTTTCCCCTTTGCAAAATAATGGGAGCAACCGTTGCTATGGATGTGGGTGGTGTGAGTGGAGAGAGAGGAACCAAAGCTAACCATGTGGAAGACAGCCAGACCTCCGTAAAGATGAGACTGGCTGTTGTTTGTAGCTGCTGTGTGCATCTGATGTGCGGCCCAGGGCCCAGGGACTTGACCCGCCTGTCAGCATCTGATAAGCAGTAATGGACACTCACGGGTTAACGTTCTCAATGTCTTGCTTCAAACTAGTGTGTGCCCTGCATTTGATACTTTTTTGAGGGTAGACAAGGACTTTGGCATGCTCATGACACTCCGTCCCCAATTCTGCGTGGTGCTGGACACAGTTAAAAATGACTCCGGGATGATTTAGGAGGTGTACTTGACTTTCAGAAACACGGGTCTTACTCTGAAATGCAATGACAGGGTGTGCTACCATGAAGGTCCGTATCGTGTTTGGACTTCTGTGCACCCTGCCTTTGTTAAATATGCCACGAAGCACATGCTGTGGGTTAAGAGTTTTGTCTGGCAGGTAAAACTTGGGTTTAGTAGAAGGCGACTGTCTCGTGTGCCTCATTCGGTGAGTTGACAAACGTTCACATCCACTCCAGGCATAGAAAACTACATTGCACTGAAAAGTTCCCTCTGCTCCCGCTCATGGCTCTGGCAATAATTCCTTTATTTTGGGTTGTTTTTGTATTTTTTTGCATGCTAAGTTTTGCATGTTTTATAACTTTACACAAATGGAGTCACGTCATATATACGCTTTCGGGAGAGGCTTCTCTCAGCACGACGAGATTGTGGGTGGTTCTATTTTATTGCTGAGTAGGACGCCGTTGTGTTGATATACCAATGGCTGTTTATCTACTCATCTACTCTTCTATCTGTGGACTTTTGGGTTGTTTACAGCTTTTAGCTATTTAGGGACATTCTTTTCTTCAAGAAACTGTCCTCCTCTTATCTCTATCTTCTAGTAAATATGTTATGATATATTACATAAATGTTATAATGTTACATATGTTATAATAATATATGCTATAATGATATAATGGTATAGTAATCATAATGTACTATGTAATATTTTATTATATATTAACATATAATTATAATGTGTCATTGTATTTTAATGATAATGTTACATTATATACTTACATAATTACAATATATAATCTTTTATTACATATTATATAATATTTATATAATATATAACATAAAATATATGATATATATAATTGCAGACAAGTACTGTAGACTACTTAATATTGTCCTTGGGTCACTGGGCCTCTGCCATTTTGACATAATTTTTCCTCTCTGTTTCTCAGGTTAGATAATTTTTCTTGCCCTATTTTCAAAACCACTGACCCCATCTTCTGCTGTTTTAAGTCTGCAGTGAAGCCTCCTGAAGAGCTGTTCCTCTTCTGAATTATGGAAATCCCATTTGGCACTCGGTTTATCATTTCCAAGTTTTCTACTCAAATCCCCCATCTGTTTACTCATTGTAACCTCTATTTTCCTTCAGCTCAGAAGCATATTTACAGTTCCTATCTGCTACTTTGCCCTGTAGGTCATCTGGGCTTAGTAGGTATTGATCATTTTTTTTAGTTGATTTTAGGTTACATTTTCCTGCTTCTTCACATCTATCAATTTGTTCTTTTTGTCACGGATATTGGTATTGGTGTGTTGTATAGACTCTGATGTCAGTTATCTTCCTCTGAAGTTAATTTGCCTGACTGGATGTAAATTCTAAAGGCTGCCTTCCCTGAAGTGGGCAGGGATTAAAATCTCTGCTTCTTGCAGAAATGTAGACCCTGGTTCCCCAGAGCTTCCCCACACACACATAGTCCAGATCTGCCCAGGATTTGGGCAACATTCATGCCCAGATTTTAAGGCACCAGCTTGCAGATTCCCCTTTCAGGAATGTCCTCCTCATGTGCTATTCATTATAACTCTGGCAGCTGACAGCTTTATCCTCTGACTTGTAGGCTGACAAACCTGCAGAGATCTAGCTTTCCCCACATTAGCTGACTGGGCACGGTCCTCGTGAATGTCACATAGATGCAGATCTTTTACAAAACAGTTCCTTGGTTTTTCAACAGATCCTCCCCTCCAGTTTCTCCTATTTGGGGTCATTCATCAGTGCCTTCAGATAGGGTTGTGTTTTTTTTTTTTAAGATTTCATTGAGAGTTCATAAATGTTATCTCTGGAATACTGGGTCTGTTAGAAGCTATCGGCAATTGCAGGAAGTGGAATTCAATCATTAAAGGCCATTGAGAAGACAAGTTGCTAAGAGAATTTTGCTTTCAGAAATTGACTTCCAGCCTTGTTTCTCTTGTAAGAATACTCAATTGTCTTGTATAACTTACTTCCTTTTACGGTGAAGCCTTTGAAGTTGAGAGGCTTTTGGGAAGTTCTGTAATTATGGTAAGATCATTGTTATTAAATCTCCTCATGGTGAAGAGCAGAGGTTTTCCGCATCCTTAATATAAAGGGAACATATTTTCCCAGTGTCTCACGTGAGGGTTTCGGCCCTGGGTGGGTTCAGTGTGGATTCAGTGAGACCGAGAAATGACAATGGAACATTCTTGGGCTAAAAGTGTTTTTACACGTCTTTATTCTCACGGCAGGTTGAACTCTAGAATCACATCTGTGCCCAGCAGTGTGTAGGTCTGTAATCCACCTCCATCTCTGCCTCCTCCTAGAGCACCTGGCAGAGCTCTTTATATAGTGACTCAGTCAGTAATAGCTCATTGCCTATGGGTGTGGGAGCATTAGCCTAGCTGCAGGCCAATTACGTCACCAAGTAGTTTAGGATCATGGGAGGATCCTGGCCATAGGAACTTCCACTTTTCCCACAAGCACTTCTTAATAAGGACATTGCATCAGAGAAATGTTCTTCTTCAAGAAATCAATTACCTACACAGTAACTTCCTTCCAAATAATACGATATGGAAAAGAGGGCGTAAAGGAGTATCTTGACAGCGGAGACACATGACCATTATACCTCTGCCAGGTGGTCAGCACCCAGAGCAGTGAGTCAGGGTGAGAACATGCTCCTGATATGATATGATAGGGCAACACTTTATCTCTGCGATCTTCCTGCCCACACCACAATCCCCACCTCATCATGAGAAAAACATCAGACAAACCCCAGTGAAGGGGACATCCTGAAGAATCCATGATCAACCCTTTCCTAGACTGTCAAGATCATTAGAAACAAGGGAAGTCGGAGAAACTGTCACAGCCCAGAGGTACCCAAGGCGATGGAACATGTCCTGTGGGTCCTGGATGGGGGCCTGAGACAGAAAAAGCGTGCTGGAGGATGTCAGAATAGTGTGAACTAGTCGATAATAATGGATCAATGTTTGTTCATTAGTTGTAAGAAAGTACCACACTAAGGGGAATGTGTATGGTATATACAAGAACTCCTAGAAGTGTAGTAGCAATTTTCTGTAAAGCTAAAACCACTCAAACAAAAAGCCACTTTAAATACACGGTAAAAAAAAAAATCAAACTGTGTATCTGTTGAATAACCAGCATTACAATCCAAGCTCTCAATGGTCCACAGGTGAAACACGCCTGAAACTGTCTTCTCAGCCCTGTCATGTTACAGTCGGCACCCCAGTGTCCTCAGAAGGCTGATGTTCGTCCTACATGCACGATTTACCACCAGCGAATGGCTTTGCCTGAGGAAATCCTGATACCAAGGTGATACATCCTTTCTTTCATTCAGCCTAAGAATGTGTCAGCCTGTAGAAACCTTACTGCTGTCAACTTCCAAAAAACAGGCAAGATGGTTTCCTGTGAAACAAGCTTATATTATCTATCATGAAACAGCCAGTGTTCAAAATAGCACTTTATTCCAATATCCTGCAAAAAAATGAATATAATTATAATAAAAGAATGCAATGTTTCAGACATGAGTTTATGTGGAAACTGTCTATTGTCCATCTTTAGGGAGCCTTGGGGATAATGATAGCCACATACCCAGCAGGTTGGAAGGGTTACATAAAGAGATAGGTGTAAACAAGTTACCGTCATGTCCGCACACACAAAATGTGCTTGGTAAATAGCAAGGGCAATTTTTCTTTTTCTGATGCGTAAATCAGTGTAAATCAGGGTGACTGCTCTTGCATTTTTTCTCCATAAAAAAAAATATTGTATCCATCTCTTTTGCTGGCATCTCTTGTGCAATGTCTGAGGGGCTTGAAGATTAGGGTGTGTTTTTATGTTAAAGAATTTTAGCTTCCTGGTGATCTCCAGAGGGAAGAGTCGGCCAGCAGATGTAGCCAAGGAAAGCAACACAGACCAGGCCACCTCCAGGAACCGTGGTCTTGGATAAGAAGAGAACACCCATCTACAGTGACTCCGTGTGAGAGAGCCCCGGATACCAACACCCATCTTTGATGACCAGCTCTCTCCAACCTCAGCTCAGGTTCCCCATTGTCAGAACCCACAACAGTTGTCAGAGCACAAGGGGGTCCTCACAGATGCTGTCCATGGGGGTCAGCCCCCCTACTGCCGGCTGAGCAGGAGAATTTAGAAAGTGGGTCTGGAGGAGCAGAGGGACAATACGAGGCACAACCTTTAGAGAAAAGTCTGCATCACGGAATGGAACTTGTCATGCCTTTGTGTTATTTAAATAGTTTAGGACGGGAAGGAAAGAATTGTAATCAGTCAGTGAGGAAGGAAGGAAAGGAAGGGAAGGAGAAAGGGACCAAGGAAGAGGTTTATTAAATGCATGGATTTAATAAAAGCATGGAAAGGGATCCCATAGAGCCTAACAACAGCATCCTTTTCTAATTAAATTCAACAACAGTCTTAAGACTGTTCATCTCCATTTATCATGAAGAATAGGCAGAGAACCACTTATAGGTGTCTGTGTGCCTCCCCCGCAGTACACAGCTTGCTTGTTGTGAGGGGGGCGCCTATGGTCATCAGTGAGCTCTCTGGGGGCCCCATCGCCCTGGAGGGATTTCCAGTCAGGGGGCCCCTCAGGATTCCTAGAAATCGAGTTGCTCATCCTTCAGGCTCTGACAGAAAGCAAGTGGCACCATGCTTTATTTTCTTCATTTCACAGACATGTAGAAAGGCATCCTGGCTGGTGGACGTTGTAATAATTTTTTTAAAAACAATCTGCATTCGTGTCCATTTCAAATGTTCATGCTTCATGCTTTCATTAAGGATGTCGGGGTACCAGGTGAACTCACAACTTGCACTGGACCCCAGAACTATCGTCAGCAAAGCACACCATGTTTATTCCCCTGTGCAGCAGACTGTGCTGGACTCAAGTGATTTTATCATCTTTGGAAAGATTACTTGGCACCCGTTCTTCAAGCGTTTGATCTGTCCAGATACATTTTTTAGAAAGCAAGCATTTTTTTAAATTTTTTTACCTCTTGGACTTCTACACTGGAAATACTTGGACATAGCTGTGATGGTTGTACGGTAGCCTAAACTGAATTAATTACAATGAATTGTACCATTAAGAAAGCTTAAAAGAGTATATTTTATGGCACTTATATGTATAGAAACTATGAATTTAGAATATCTATATATATATTATCAGGACAGTTTTTTAAAAGGCATATTCAGTATTCCGTGCCCCACCTGCAAAAGATCCAAACAGCACACCGCCATGCATGCATATACACCCCACCCTGCACACACGTGCAAACAAGGATCGAGTGCTTCTGTATATTTTTTGGATATGAGTTTGCTTTTCCTCCGAGTAGGGTATTAATCTTGATGCAGATTGAATTTCCTCTCACCTGTGCCAGAAGAAGGAGGTGCACTTTGAAAACAAAAGTCCTCGCCACCCTTCCCACCTTCATATCTGGCCCCAAGCTGAGAGCTAACGTGGTTTTCCTGAGGCAGCTAAGTCACGATAGGAATTTCATTTGTTGACGTGTTCATATATAGCTGCTGTCCTACTTTCTTCCAAAATGGTCACGGCTTCCATCGCTGAAAATAACATCTGGACCATTTTTTATTATGTCCCTTGCAAGTTTTCAATGCATGCGTACCTCGGGGATTTGGAAGGTCTGTGCACGGGGTTGGTGAACATTCTGCAGAGGATCGGTGGAGGCCGTCTCTCCTATCTTGTGTCATACCATGCCTGGGACCCTGGGACACGCTCCGTGGGGCCTCTTTTGTTTGTTTGTTTGTTAAAAGACAATGGCTTTCCTTTTAACATGTCTTCTAGAAATGCATGCCTCCCCCAAGGGAAGCGGTTCCTGAGCCAAGTGAGGTGAAGCTCTGTGTGAGGGGCGGTTGTATCCCAGGTTATCTGAGGGCAGCAGAGATGTATCGGATGGACGATGGCCCAGCATCTTTAGGGCAGGCCTAGGGAAAAGACAAGGAAAATCCGGGCCCTTCTCCAGGCTTAGACTGACTGCTCCTCATGAGGGATCCAACCGTTCTTTCTGAACGTTTGCGAAGCTTGGCTAAGGAGGTGCTAATGAAATAACTGATGAATGAATGAATGTGTTTCCCCCAAAGATAAGTCGGCGTTCTGAGCTCCAGGAGCTGTGAATGTGACTCAGTGTGGAAATAGGGCCTTTGTAGATATAATGGGTGAAGACAAGGGGACAGTCTTGTTTTAGGTTTAAGATGGGTCCTGAATGCCGTAAGTGATGTCCTTGTGAGAACAGGGAAATGTGAACACTGGACCACACACTGAGGGAAAAATGGAAGCAAAAACTGGGGTGGTGTGTCCAGAATCTCAGGGCTTGTGGTGAGAGAGGGAAGGAGAAAGATTGTCGGCCAGGGCCACCAGAAGGAACCAGTCCTACCAGGACCTTAATCTTGACTTCTGGCCTCCAGAACTATGAGGGTGTTCTGGTGGCCCTGAGAAATGAATACACAAAGTTGTCATCATTCATGCATGTGGCCCAGGGTCTTGAGCTCAGCCCTACTGATATTTCGGGCCAGATGGTCCTCTGGGGTGGGTGTCCTGGGCACTGTGGGGTCTTGACCAACCTCTCTGGTCTCCACCCCCCACCCCAGATGCCAGGAGCAGCCCTCACCCCAAAGTCGTGACTCCCAATGTCTCCAGATACTGCCTAGCGTCCCCTGGGGAATGTCCCTGCCCCAAAAAAACCACAGTTTTGTACCATTCAATGCTCCAGTGCTCTTGAAGGCAAGAAAAATCCAACACAGAAAAAAAAAACAGGACCCTCTACATAAGCATGCATCTCATGGGATGGTGGAACACTCAAAATTCTCCGGGTCTCCCCAGTGAGGAAGAGAGTGGGTGTTCCTGCCTGGAAAGTGGCCTCAGAGAAGGTAACCGCTGTGCATCGGAGGGGCAAATCTAATGAGTGACCTGAGTGCTCCTTTCACCGGAGCGGCCATCCCAGGCTGCCCTGTGGCCCTGAGGTCAGCTCTGCACTTACTCTTTCCTGTTGCGGAAGAAAGGAGAATTTAGAAGAGATGCGTGTGACAGTTGTTTAAAACATCACTAAGTGGCTAGAGAAAACGTATCAGTCCATCTTGAAGCATAATAGCAATATGGTCCTGGAAGGAGGATGCTTACCGAGAGAATATGCATTCCTTCCCCAGGCAGGTGATAGTTATTGTATGGTATCTGACGTATCGCCATGTTCATTATTTGAGCTTGGTCTCCGGGGCGTGTGTGTGAAAGGCCCGATTTCTTTTTAATTGAACAAATAAATTATTCATCTCAGCAGAGTTCCTGTTCTGAGGGTTTTGACAGAGATGGAAGGAAGCTAATTTATATAACAGATCTGAGTGCCCGATCGGTAGTCTTTGCATGCCTCTCCTTGCCCGTGAAAATGGCGTATGTCCACATTTGATTTTCACCTTTGTGTTTTTGCATCTCCTATTTTGCAACAATATACGTTGAGAAAAATAAAAAACACCCACATGTCCCCCGTCTGTAGTGCAGGACTCTCTCCTTTGGCACGGCCTCTCTGGTTCCTGAGGGATTTTCAGGCATGGGGTCTCCCCCCAGCACACCCCAAACTCTCAAGAGACAAGCAGTCCTCTTAACGTTGAGATTAAACCATGGAACTTTACCATCCGAGGCAGCACCCAATACATATTTGAGAAAGGTTCTGTTGCTCACAGCGAAGCTGCAAAAATATTTTGACATCCTGAAAGCTGCTTCCTGCTAGTGTATGTGCTTCTGTTAAAGAGATGGAGATGGAAAAGAAAAAAAAATCTATCTTACAACCCACCCGTGATTTAGAAACAGAACATCTTGGGGAGTATTAGTCACCTTCCAAGTCTCTGATGGTGTGGCTGACTCATCACGTTGTTTTCCTTACTTTGACTCAAGGGCACCCTTGAACGGGTGTCTTGCAGGGTCCAGTTGGAGCCCACGGGCTTTGCCCTGGGAGGGTATTGAGAAAACTGGTCGTGCGTGGAGCAAAGCTGCTAGGCATGAGGGCACGGGGGAGAAGCAGCTCCCTGTGAGGACGCACCCCACACCCAGAGCGGTAGCGAGAATCAGGGGTGTCCACGCTGGCAGAGGGCAGGTGTTGGGCAGGAAGTGGGGAGAAGGAAGGGACCCCCCCCCTTGGTGGGGTCCCTGAAGGAAAAGCTCAGCCTGAGGGGCCCAGGCTAGCACAACACGTGCTGGGGAGGAGGGGGTCACCCGCCCGTCCCCACTGGACCTGGGGATATGGGTGGGACTCTTCCAGAAGCCCTTGGCACCTCCGTCAAGGGACCACTATGTTTGGGCTGACATGCACCCAGAACAAGTCTGGGGTCTCCAGGTGGAGCTGACACGCTCAGGTGTTCAAGATATGGGAGCATGAAGGGGAGAGAGTCAGGAGGGAGAAGGCTGAGGTTCAAGAGAGGCATGGGCCTCACTCTCTGCAAAGGATGAGGGCCGTCATGGTGTCCAGGACCCCAGGGGCATCTCGCAACACACTCCTGCCTTCTGTGCAAGCTGGGGCTCCCAGAGGCCGGTCATGTCCCCACTGGGACTCCTGCCCCCATACCTCCCCAGGTGCCCAACAAGACCTCCGGCCCGTGCCCCTGATCTCTGGTTTTCCCTTCGTGAGCTGTGTGTCCATTTTATGCCCAGGTCTATACCTAGCTCTGTACCTGTACACCCCTGCCTACCCAGGGACACCTGCTCGAACCTGGACCTGTGCACACATGCCTCTGCCCACAGCTATCCCAGTGCTTTCACCTGGATCCATGTCCACGTGCCTACATCCACACACCTTTACTAGTATCTATAGCCGATACTTATGTGTGTATTCCTTATGTTTATTGATACTTTTCCTTTTGTGCATTTCTATACACTTATACCTATTGTGTGCATCTCTATCTTTATCTGTATGTATTTATATTTATTTTTTATACCTATGTCTGTATAGACATACCTATGCCTCTATTTGCACACATATATCTATATACCTCTGGCTACATCAGTACTAGATCTGTGCTGTACACCTATATAGGTGTTAACCTATATACTTGTACCTACACCTATATAGCTTTGCATATATATATACACACTTCTCTTCCTATACACACATATATATACATATATATGTGTGACTGTATATATGTATATATATATGTACTTCTCTTCCTATACCTACACTATGGATTTATAGCACTGCACTTATATTTGTGTCAGACCTGTACATTTATCATTCCGCCTTCAACACCAGGGCTATTCCTTCATCAGCCACATTAGGAATGTTTGTTTTATCGGGATAAATCCCAGCCCTACAGCTACCCCTGCATCGCTATACCTGCACCAGCCCAATATGCACACCTCGGCTGTCTCGTAGCTACAGCTAATATATCCCTAACTACCTGTACCTACGTCACCCTCCCTCTATATCTCTGTGTCTTCACTCCACCTCTGTAGACATGTACGTGGATGTCCCAGACTCTACGTCTGCGTCCATCTCTTGTGTGCTTTTCTGCTTAAACCCTGTTCCCACTAAAGTGTATAAACACGGTGCTTTGAGACGCTCTCCACCTGCTTTTGTCTGAGCAGGTCTCTTGCCCCCTCACAAATTCAGTGCCAGGCTCTGAAAACCTTAGTTTACCAAACCCCAGAGGAAGTCCAATAGGATACCTTCATCTTTATGGTTATTTTTTACACTATTCTTTGTATGATCAGCGCATCCCACAGTCATTCGAAAACCCTCTTGGTGTGGAGAAATGGACACTTCAGAGAACTAGTTCATACAAGAACTAGGAGACATTTAAAAATCAGCCGACTTTAAGTGTTTTTGTAAAAAAAAATGTAGTTCACTAGAATGAGACATTATTTGGGGAGCTAATTATAACTCATCTTACTCTCCTAACTAAATCAGGTCTCCACTGATCTGGTCCTTATCGGTACTTCAGTAGTATGTCTCCTTCTGGGTACAATAATAATACGATGGTTAAAAGTCCTCACCATACATATCTTGGTATAGAAGAAACTCACACAGCATGAAATTGTTTATCAGGATCTCTTCATATCTTTCCTTTCAAATAGGAGGAGTTTTTTGCACGTATCATCTCTTCTTTTTTTTTTTTAACATAAAAAGCAATTCATGCTGAGGACCTGCCTGGTTTAAGATCCCCACATTCTCCTTCCAGCAACATGATTCTCATCTGCAGCCTTCTTTGTGTGTTCAGTCGCTCTTCTCGGTTTTCACCCTCTAAGCTGTGTTTCTGTCCTATGCACCTGCAGCCGGTGGGGTGGGATCGCCCGGCGCCAGTCCCCGGGCTGTGTTGTGCCTTGTGTCTTGTGCATCAGCCTCTGACTGTGCCTTAGAGTCACTTTCCTACCCCACTTGCAACTTCCCACCATGCCTCTTTGTTTTCTGTTTGCAGCTGTGACACCTTCCATTTCAAGGTAGCCTCCTTTTTCTCCTAACAAAAGAGACTGTGGTGCGCAGAGTTGCCTGTGTATAAATATTTGACCTGAATCTACAGAGGATACAGGTGTGTGATGTTTCTCTTTTATTTTTACAGGCAAGGAACTCACTTCTTTCTCTCCTTACATCCCCGTGAGATGTGAGACCGAGAAATGGCACCACGTTGGCTGGGCTGCCTGGCTAGCTCATGGCCCTGGATAAAACCAATCTTCAGGATAATGAAACAATACTGCTCATTACTGACGGACTCAAGATACGGCTGCTGAAAAACCTGCGAAACACGAACCGAGTGTGCCCATTGACTATGGTGCCATTTGCAGCCAGCAAAAACAGCTAATTGTTGGGAAGATGTCCAAAAAGTGGTAGTTATGGAAACCTCGATAGTACAGCTACAGAGAGATTTCTACAGAGGATTTTGTAGTAATGGCAGCCTCCAAGGAGGGACCCTTACAATCTGCACCTTGGAACAGTCATAACCCTTGTGTCTCCCCTCCTGAGACTATACAGGGAAACCGTCTTCTTTCTAAGCAGTAGAACGTGGCCAGGGGAATGGGATGTCACTTCCAAGACTGTGTTGCATAAGACCGTTCCTAATCTTACTGGCTCTGCTGGAAGCCAACTGTCCTTCCGTGAGCTGTTAATGGAGACGTGGCCAGGCAGGAAGGCATGAGGGTGACTGCCAGTGGACAGACACCCAGGGAGAAACAGGAGCCCTCCATTTCTGCCGCCAATCACATGAGCGTGGAAGCAGATCCTCCTGCGGGGGGCTCAGAGGAGACCCGAGCCCTGGATGAAACGTTTGCAGCCTAAAGCAGGGGACTAGACCACATTGTGCAGGTCGCCTGGCTCCCAGGAACCGTGAGATGATAGATGTGTGTTGGTTAAGCCTCTGAGTTTGGGGCTAATTTGTTACAGAGTGAGAGACAACTAATACAAACTAGAGGCACTCGGTGTCCAGACGCAGGCTTCTGAATTCAAGTTCTTTTATTCTGCATGATAGGAGGAAGGAGATTGTGTCGTATTTTGGGGCCTCTGCTCCCTCCTAGTATGTTGTGTAGAAAGTTCTCTGGGGTATTGTCTGCCGTAGCACATCTTCCCCAAGGAACAAAGCATTTTATCTGAGGGGTCGGTGGTGTGGTGGTGGCTCGCCTCACCAGCTTTTCAGGGAATGTCCCATATCCCAAAGCCGAAGGCAGGTACGTGGATCAATTGCACTATTGATTTGAAAGGAAACCAACGTGAATCCCATGAAATGGCCTCATCTTGGATTTTGGTACTGTTTACCAAGAGATGCGGAGATGTAGGTGTCAGTCCTGTCCCAGCCTGTGTGTGACAACTGGGGACAATTGGACCAGTGGCAGAGGCTGTGTCGACCCCTCTCACTTCCACGCCCAGGAAGACACAGATGTCTCGTGAGCAGGAAAATTGAATTTGGCATCTCATTAACACTCACAGGTAAGAAGTTTTTTTTTTGGTCGTTGCTGGTTTTAAAAAAAAGTGAAGAAGAGGTGGTATATTTTGCAAGTGGAAAAATACCATAGGCACACACACAGAGTGCAGGGCGTTAACCACAGGTGGAAGGGAATCAGTAGGTGTTGCTCAGCCGTCCTGAGTCCAGACAGAGGGTTCCATGCACCAGGTCAGGAGCTGGCAAACCCCTGTCTACACCAGCTACGGTCAGGCTGCGAACTGGACTGAATCAGAGTTGTCTGGGGCAGGTGCACGCAGGCCCCTCTTGGGTTGTATGTCTGCCTCTTCCCTGATACCAGCTTTATGGCTCCAGGGTTCTGGGATGGTGGGGGATCCAGGAAGAGCTTTTAAGAGAAAAAGGAGTGGGCACCCAGCAAGGAGAAGGTCTTGGCAGGAGTCGAACACAATCTGATCCCTTGGGGAAGCCTGGAACATGGATGGCAGCCCTGAGCTGGCTTTTTGCACAATGTGTCATTGTGTATTGGCTGCCCCAGGCTGGTAGGTGTGGGCTGACCTCCCTGAATGGAGCCCAGTCTGGAACATTAGCAGGGCAGACTCCCAGCATCTGGGAAATAGGTGCATCAATCCAGAAAGGGGCACATCCTGCCGCACCGTGATCACCTCCCATCCCAAGTGCATCACACTGAAGCATTTTTTTTTCCTAAACACTCGAAATATTCCCTTCCCTCCTATGATGGTAAACTGTGTATGCCTACCTGCCGGGACCATGGGTAGCCCACATATTTGCACAAACATGATTCTGCATGTTTTTCTGAATTGTTTCTGTATGAGATGAGCATTTGAATTTGTGGATTTAGTAAAGTAGATGGCCCTCCCAGTGTGGGTCAGCCTCATCCAATCCGTTTAGGGTCTGAGTAGAACAAAAGAGTGGAAGAAGATAAAATCCTTTCTCTACCTGGATGTTGAGCTGGGACATCTATCTTCTCGTGCCCTCAGACTGAAGCTTAGACCATCCTCCGTCCTGGGTCTGCAGCTCGCAGACAGATCATGAGATTTTTACCTCCATAATCACATGACCCAGTTGCTTAAAGGGTCTCTCTCTACCCGTATATCCAGCCACCTCTCTCTATATATCTCTATCTATCATCTATCCATCCATCCATCCATGCATCTCTCTATATCTTTTCCCATATATATGTCTATCATCTATGCATGCATGCATGCACCTCTCTCTATATCTCTATCTATCTATCTATCTATCTATCTATCTATCTATCCATCTACCTATCTATCTATCTTATTGGTTCCATTTCCACAGAGAACCCTGGCTAACACACTTTTGCATTTTGAAATCATCCAGGCGGCCCTCATCCATTCCTCTTCTTTATCCATCTCAAATACAGGTTCAGAAACAATGCCTCTCACGTATAAATTTGTCTTTCTGCTTCAGTGTCTCTGATCTATACCTCAAGCCCCGTCCCACCTCCCGGCAGTGGCACCAACCATCTCCCTCCATGTGCCAATTAATTTCTTGTATTTCCCCAACACTGTAGAGAAAACTCCCATCATTCTGACTGCCTCAACGCGACTCTCCCCTGTGCCAACTTCTTCACTTAGCTTCTGACACGATTTTCTTCTGTACAGTTTCTCAGACGAATTCAGCTACAACAGAGAGCCTCTGAGTGTTCCTGGAAATGTAGAATGCACAAAATGTTATTTGGTAGTCTGGGGGAGAAACTTCCCAAAAATTTCACAAGTAACTGTCCCCCAGCCCCCACTACCACTTTTCAGGGTTCAGTAAACTTTTCTAAAAGAGCCACATTGTAAATCGTTTAGCATTTGTAGGCTAAGAGGGAAAAATTGAGGAGGTGGTGTAAGTTACCTTCAAAATGGAACCATTTAAAAACAGGAAAACCGTTCTTGGGTTCTGGGTCGTCCAAGTGACCATGGAGACCCAGTTGAAATTTGACCTCCTGTGGGAATCGTTGGAAATAAATCCTTCCCAATTTTGACGTGTCTTCACCCTTCATTTGCTCAGCCCTCCTCCAGATGTAGTCTGTGCTACTCTGATGTTTTTTCTTCCTTGTGAATGATTTTGTACCGGGCAGCTGGTTAAACATGCGTCATCCAGAAGAAAATAGCTGCATTTCCCGAGCATGAGAATATTCAGAAACTTTGTGGGTTCTGAATCCCACACATTTTCTAAACTCCAAGGGGATAGGTGAGGAGGCTAATACGCATTCATTCTAAACGCCAGGCACATTTTTATTCATCACCCTTTTGAATTATTTGCTACTTCCTCTAATTAGAGTTGAAGAACAAAACTCTAGATGGATTCAGACGTCCGTACCTACAAGTGAATTGTAGCGGGTAGTGAAAGGGATTCCTATCTCTATGGCGGCAGGTGCCAGTCCCAAGATTTTTTCTTGAGGCTTCAAAACACACTCAGGTATTATTGAAATGCCTGCTCCCATGGATATTTGCAGAATAATTTGGCAATTGGAATTATGTTACTACTAATAAGCAGGCTTCCAGATATCTTCAGGGAATGCGTGCCCATTTTCTCGGGCTTTCTTTTCTTGATTTTTGAGCTGGTTTTTTATGGGTCCTGGAAAGCCAGGCTTCAGTGATGATGGTCTTCCTACCATTTCTTCATGTGAAACCTTCCTCCTTTTCGTTTTTTTTTTCCATTGGGGCTGTGTGTGCATCTACTTTCTAACCAATCCAGGTGGACTATCTTTCACATGTTTCTGGGGTACGGAACTCTAATTTCATCAGTGAATGACTATCCCCAACCTGGTTTATTGTATCTGCCCCATTCACCAACTTCCATCACCACTGAATAACGATACAACTCCTCCTATGCTGTCCATGTAGAATATGAATGAAAACCAACCCACAGGACTACATCAACATACGAATACCTATGTGCAGTATGCTTCCCTATTTTAAACATTTAAAAATAACCCACAAGCCATGCTTGTAATCAATGACTTTCCTTCCTTTCCAACTTATGTTTTAAAATGAACATATAACACTTGATACCAGACTTTATGAAATGTAAAGTCATTAGCCATACGGTGCCCATTCCTCCACCTCCTACAAAAATATTTGGGAATCAAAATAGTGATTTTACCCCAAATGTTTACCCAAATGTATTCATTTTCTAGCTGGAAGATTTTTCACGAATCAGTTTTTTTTCTAAAAATTGGAAATAGCACAATTCTTCCATCTACTGGGAAAGCTCTGTTCTGGCTTGATAAGGCACTCAGGTGGTGGGACAACATTTCCATGATGGGAAATTTGGCAACTGCTTGCATGACATTTATGCACACAGAAATTTTCTCAGTGCAAGGCTTCATGGATGGGGCCTCCAGCCTGAGATTCCTATGCATCTCTTTGTCATGCTGGTTGGTCCTCACAGACGCCCTGCCAAGATGTTGGGAATCCAGGGGGAAGTCCTACCTGGTTTGATAAGATGCTTACATTTCTGATGTTGCACGTCTATTCCTGTTTGAATAGTTGTTAATTGTCTTCATATGCATCTTTTTTGTTAAATGCATGGTTTGCATCCAATTTTCCCTGCCCTCCTTGGGAGATGGATAGCATAGGAACACTGGTGTACTGGGAAAGGTTTAACAATAATAGCTGGTTTTCCAGGAAAAGAAAAGAAACACTGGTCTGTGGTGTCAGCACTCCTGGCATGGTTGAGGACATGGGATGAGGCTTTGGGGAGAAACGAGCACTGTTGGGGCTCATGAGCTGGTGTGAGCTGATGCCAGCACACCTCTACGTTAACGTGGGCATGGTAGACACAGGTGAGAAACACAACAGAACTGTAGACTCTCTGGCCAGGCTCCTGCAGAACGTGGCCTCCATCATACAGAACGTGCCTCTTGGGAGGAAATTCTGGGAGGCCAGCTCGGCTGTCCCCATCACCTGCAGCTCAGCCCACGGATAAAGGTGTGTAATGAGGCAGCTCTGATGGACAGTCGCAGACACGGAGCACCACGCAATGCCATCTATGCAAGGTGCATCCCTGCACCTCTCGGGACTGCATTTGCCTCATCCACTTGCAAATGAGAATCAAGACTGAATCCTTGAGTTCCTCTTGGGCTTGTGGAAGGAATCAAAGGAGGAGATGCAAGTGTGAAGGTCTGGAGTAAAGACTCAGATCCTCTCTAGCGACGATCGCCTCCAATGGGAAGATCATACCGCCGTCTCTTGCCTGTGTTCTAAATTGTGGCCAGGTGACGCGAAGTTCCTGGGCTCTCTCCTTTGGCATCAGGGGGACATTCAGACCATGCGAGCCCCTGCTGAGGCATTCAGGACCCTTGCCCTGCCCACCCGTAACCACCATGAAAACCAAGCCTATCTCCCTCCTCTATATTCTCATGTTGTTTTTGAGTCATTGTGGGAAGCCTGTCTTCTCTCCCTTGAAAGCCTCATTATGTAAGCCCTGCAAGAGCCCGGCCCTGTTATGTAAGCTGTTTCCTTCCCTCTGGATATGCGTGTGATGCTTTAAGTCTTGATATCCCAACCACGTGTTGGGTTGGGGTCCTTCCTGCTTCTTTGGGATGGTGACATGAACATCCTTCGGTAACTCTGTGATTCCGCAGTGACAGTCTCAGATCCCAGATCCCTACCATCTCTCTTTCCCAGTCAGAACCTTCTCTGTATGCAGAGTGTGGGGTTTTCTTTCTCTTTTTTTCATTGACAACTATATTTTTTCCTTTAGGAAAATCAGTTAGTTGAAAGACTGGACCCTTTCTCTTTGCAGGCAAATCTGTGCCTATATGAGAAAGAACAGGGACTCTACAGGTAACAGGTATCCCACAGTCTATCCTCTGCCCCTTTGAGCACATCCACAATGTGTGAGACTCAGTGGGGCCGCCCAAAAGCACACAGTCATTCCATTTGGTGGGGGAGCTTGTGGCGGTGCACCCTCCATGCCCTGCAAAGATGTGTTGGGTTATGCAAAGCTCACTGGCATGGCTAGTGATGGCTTGGCCGGGGTTAGGCTGAAACACTCATATTCTGCCAAATGCTCTTCAACCAAAGCCACATAATGTGTGTGAAAAACCTGATGGTGTGAAAAGCCCCTTGTCCAGATATCCATACCTCAAGGCACATTGAATCTGCCTCTTTTGCTGACCCTGAAGATGTTCTGTCCAGAGTCACTGAGCAATGTAGACATCACCATCTGCATTTATTTATTAAATATTTTAACATGTGCACTATTTATGGGACAGCTGTCCTGTGTAACTTTTGTAGATGAAAATGCATATTTGTAGAACGTAGCCCTGAGATAAATATCTTGCAAACTATGGTGAGCTATTCCTGCTAACACCAATAACTCAGGATGTTAATTAGAGTCCCAGCAGGGAGTAAGAGGCTCTCTGAAACAAAACATGTGGGAAACATGCATGCGCAAGGTGAGACACTCTCTTCAGCAAGATCTCTCTGTTTTTTCTTTGCTAATGCTCAATTAAATCTTCTTCAAGAAGAGATATGGGGGTTCCCACTGTCAGTTTCCCCCAACGGATGTGACCACAGAACTCTTTTCTACTGGGGTCATTTATGAGTACTTCAGTTCGATTGGACCCCAAAGAATATGACCGTTACAATCCTCAGCCTGTTACCTAGTAAACTATAATACGATTTGTGGGGTGATACCTAGGTCCTGGATTTCCAAGGGAGCTGCATGCCTTTCAGATGTACACCACGTGAATCAGAAACTCCAAGGCACCACCCATCCCACAGAGTATGTAAACATACTGCAGGCTGGAAATGGCAGCAGTGTGCAGCCTGGGGGTTCCGTGGGTCTGCTTCACCCCGGAGGTGGTGGTGGGTGGGGGGAATCTGGGAGAGCCACTCGACTGAACTTCAGCAGGACCCGCACACATCCAGGCGATTTATCATAGAGAAGGTGAGTGGAGCTCCCCAGTTGGGTCAGCTCAGGTGGACGTGTAGGCATGGCTCCCGAAAGCACACGTGAGCGACTGTGTTGTCTTCCCCCATGCTTGCGTGCGGCAGGTCCCGGGGGCAGACACAGCTCCTCTGAGGAAGGGCAGATTAGATCAAGCCGGGACAAGAAGTTGCAAATGAGGGTTTATAAATAATGAATGGAAAAGTGACCTTTATAAAATTCAGAAAGAAATCGGTTATAACTAATGTGTAAACAGCAAATGAAGATACAAAGGGATTAAAAAAAATCTTTCATTAAATTTTAAAAGCGACTCATGCTACATGGAGGCTCTTAGAACATGCTGTTGAAACAGCAGAGCTTGTGTGGGGAGGGCCCTGTGTTCTTTGGTGGAGGATATTCAAAGCTCCAATCTGCAGTGAACACACTGTATTTGCCTGGGGCACAGGGCTCAGCTTGAAAAAGGGAAGTCTGAAGGTCAATGCCTGCTGACATGGTAGGTAATGCTGGCATGCTCAGGGGTATAGCAGCTGAAAGGCCACCTTTCACTGAATGTTAGCATCTGTCCATGTCAGGTGTGTAGACAATTCATTTAATCCAGGGTAACTGGCTGCTCAAACTTACACAGCTACCCTTGGTGAAAGATGCATTCGGGTGGAGATTCTAAAAGCAAGGGTGTAATATAAGTATATTTAATACAATATAAAGATATCTTTTAAGGGGAAAAAAAGACATGCATGTGATCTTCCAGGCATTATGAAATGAGCAATGTTTAAAATATAGAGTTTCCCATGTTGGTTGAATCTTTGCCAACATGGGGGTATAAGCATTATTCTTCTGTTTTCCAAATTTCTAGTGTAGCATGTGTCTCAGTTGTTGGGAAGTGGATGTAGATGAAACTGAATAACTGATGTTCACAGTCACCCGCCGTTCACAATTTCCTAAACCATAAGAGAATATCATGCCTCCTTTCTGTTATTTATGAACCATAACTTCTGAATCAATATTACAATTACACGTGGCTGGCATTTAATCTCTGCTATACAGAGTCACAGAAACTCTTTGGAATCTCACTGTTTTTTTCTGGAACAAATAGCCAAACAGAGAAAATGGTAAAGTGATCTGAGCATATTCCACAGAATATGTTTTCTGATTTCTTTGCATCGTGAGCCAGGCTCTCTTTCCATAGCAATGATTCCCCCAGTGAAACTGGGAACAGAAGCCTTTTTCAAGCAACGTGCTTTGTTTCTTTGGATTTATTCCTTGGCAAAACTAACAATAACCCTGTAAGGAGTCTGCACAAGGACCCAGACTAACCCAATTCACTCATTCATGAGTGCATTCATTCATTTAATTCATTTAATGGATTGCCTACACTGTGCCAGGTACTGAAGCAGGTCTGGGTACACATGGGTGTAAATATCTGGTCTCAGAAAGTAATGGATGGATGGATGGATGGAAAGGATGGATGAATGGATGGATGGATGGATAGATGGATGGATGGATGGATAGATGGGTGGATGGCTGGATGAAAGGATGGATGGATGGATGGATAGATGGATGGATGGATGGATGGATGGATGGATGGATAGGTGGGTGGATGGCTGGATGAAAGGATGGATGGATGGATGGATGGCTGGATGAAAGGATGGATGGATGGATGGATGGATGGATGGATGGATGGATGGATGGTTGGATGGGTGGATGGATGAAATGATGGATGGATACATGACTGGCTGGCTGGCTGGCTGGCTGGATTGGTGGGTAGATAGATGGATCTGTGGATGGATGGTTGGATAGAGGATTCTCAACTTCCTGGCTTACTTCCAACCCTTTCCATCCTTCACCCTATTTGCTGTTCCCAGAGGGGCAAAATGAGTTGTACCATGCAGAGGTTACAAGTGGGTCTGCTGTTGTCAGTACCCCAGAACTGAGCTGGGTGGTCTTGCTCACACAATCCAACATTTCCTGCAACTCCAGTGTCCTATCTTTAAGGCAGAGATATCCATAATGCCTACCTCACAGGATCGTCAAGGATTTTGTGTGAGAAAATCTGGGTCCAGATGGCCTAGGGAGAGCTCGGTGCATGATCCTCCCACTGAGTGATTGTTAAATGTGTTCCCCTCAAATGAACTTGAGGATATTATCCTGGAGTGGTTCAAGAACAAGGGCAGTCATTTTCCAACGTAAAACTCCTTAAGCTCGTTTATCGTTTAAATTTGCATCTCTTCCAGTAATAGAACCTGGAGCCCACCGTTATCTGGACTGATCAGACGTCACAAAAACATGGCCGCAAAATGGGGAGGATGGATAACCGTGCACAAAACACAAGGAGAACGTGGAGCTGTCCCCATGAGACAGAGCAGAAAGGAACTGAGGATGTCATCCGTGTTGACATGCGGGTCCTGAAGTAGGATGCACAGGAGTTGGCAGCATGCCTGATCCTGGCTCATGCTGAGTTGGGCTGAATGACTTACCTTTATCAGTTCCCCAGTCTATGCAAATGATCAACATCTCCTCTCATTGGCAGGGGTTATTTAAGGATTAAAAGAAATTATGTCCAGCCTGACAGCACTGA
This sequence comes from Smutsia gigantea, assembly GCA_032199065.1. Lineage (NCBI taxonomy): Eukaryota > Metazoa > Chordata > Mammalia > Pholidota > Manidae > Smutsia > Smutsia gigantea. The sequence continues at coordinate 28,813 of JAVSCE010006208.1, forward strand.
CTTTTACATGGTGTTGATATATTTTTATTTAGCTCTGGGTTGCATCAGAGGTGTGCTAAGTGGAAATGTTTATGCCGCATAAATGTGTTGCTTTAGTCTCTTAGAACCAATGCTAGAATGTGGACCCTTCTGCATCTTCATCTGTAAAGTAAGCAAAGAGCACGTTACCACATTTTTCCTTTTCCTGCAACATCACACTTCTTCAAAATGTACTAACAATATGCTTGGTCTCAAACATTTTTCTCCAAACGACCAAGTGAGATGTTAATAGGGGACCCACTAGTTAACAATAATCACCTTATTGATTTTTTTCCCCTGAGGCTGCTGGTACCTGAGCGCGGTATTTCACGGAGCCCCCTGCAAACGTGTGCATTTTGCATTCACGTTCAGAATTTTCATGTAAATCTCAAAGACAAGTGTTTCCGTCTTATTGCAGCTGCCCTGCCATGCACAACTCCAGCCTCTCACTGAGTCCTTTCAATAGAAAAAGAGAAACCTACCTCCACCATTCAGATTTGCAAACGAAGTCCAAAATCTTTTTTTTTTTTAATGTAAAGTTTCAAAAAAGCATGTGAATTCTTATCTTGTTAGCTGGCATTCCAGCCTGTGACTTAACCTGACAAGTCCATCCTCTTTAGTCAATAGGATTCTTACTTGGGGCTCACATCTGTTTTTTTTCTAACTGTGCCTTGGTGAACTGACAATATTCAGAATAAGGGTCACTGCGTGTGTCAGGGGTTCGACCATGCCATTATCATTCAAGGCATCCCACATATATTAATACTTCTCACAATAGCCTCATAAGGAGGCATTGTACAATTATTCTCATTTTTCAAATTTGGCACCCCAGGATGTTGTAATGACGGGAGGCTCGAATCTGGGTTTCAGTGAAGGCAGTCTGATGCTAGACCATGCTTGGAGCCAGGACTCCCAACCGGAGATGGCTGGATCCCTCCTCAGAGAGGGGCTTCCCACCGGCTTCTGCACCCACGGGAGGGCGAGGCATCTGGGCTGTGTAATGGTATGTAGGTGCACATTCAGGACTGTCTGTGTTTCGTCCCCCTGGGCCCTCAGTATGGTGCACCCCCGAAATATAGGGAAAGGGCTGCCTGCGTCAAGGGCCCTTCCCCAGCAACACGTGGGCCCCCAGTCCCTGAAAAGTCCCGTATGTCACCGTCAAGGCAGCCACTTCTTGAGCAATCCACCTGCCCCCTTACATGAGCCATCCCCACACCACAGGGTCCTGGAGCCGCCTTCCAAGCCCCCCACCCGGCCCCTCCAAGCACTGAATTCTTTTGCTGGGAATGAATGTAGTTACAAGAACTGACCCTTAGGCCCACTTCCCTATTTTCCTTCTTTGGATTTATATTAACCTAAATGCATTGTAACTGCAAAAGTTATTTCTCTCTTTTACCCATTTAAAATTCTATTTACTATATACGTGATTTTCCTGCCTCTGTTCCATAGTCCTTCTGCCCTGTTCTGGGCTGGGTCGATGTGCCCATCTTGTGGGACAGCCTGAAAATTGGGCAGGTGCCTGATGAGGTCAGACCCGCGGGCCTGGAGAGGTGACTGCTGCGGTGCAGGGGTGCGGGCCTCCTAAACCTTCCTGAGATCCAGGGAGACCAGACCTTGTTTAGGGAAATGACCTCAGAACAGTTCTGCCGTTTAGAATCATAGCCACATTTTTTTGCCACTGTTTTTTTTGTTGTTGTTTCTGTTTTCATAGACATTATGCCCTCTAACACCTATCAGAAGCACGTGAGAGGTATCTCATTCTGCAGAACACACATAAGGGAGACCACGGCTGCCTCGAGTGATAAATACCTTTCTGCCTCTGCCCATCTGCAGGGACAGTGCCTCCTCTGTGTGTCTCCCACTGGCTGCTGTACTCACCATGTATTTGCCCGGGCTCTGTTCCCACAATGAGACAAAGAGCTGTACTTGTGCTATGTGGTTTCAAAAATATTTTATTTTCTGGAATAGCCATAATGTCTCAGCTTTGACTTTCTTGCCTCTGTCCACGCGGAGAGGCGGACGCTGGGCCAAGACCACACTGAGGTGCCGTACATCACACCTGTGACACGGAATGACGGTAGCATTTAGGAGAGCATATAAAATGCTCACCAGGGTGAACGCGGACAGGATGGGGGTGGAGGTGGCTGGGTTGGACACGGCTGAATACATTCATTGAGACGTACAAGCCCCACATAGCAGGGCCCCACCTGAATGTTCATCTCATCCCCATCAGATTTCAAACAGAGCAGACGGAAATCTGCTCAGAATCCTTCGTGGGTGCCAGACGAGGGAATGCACCTCTCCGCTATGATGCAATTGAGAAAGTGCCAGATGCATTGTTAAGAGTTCGGATGTTACCAATGCTAGATTTGTCTCTAGAATTTCCCAGACCTCTCTTCTTGCATGTGCAAAGTCTGTCTGTATTTCATAGGGTTATTCTTTTCTTCCAGAACACAGTGTCTTCTCCTTGCAGCAGACTGATCAACATATTTGAGGTGACTGCAACCAGCATGGTGGGGAGTCCCTTGCATCTCTTCCCTGGAGCTCTTGCTCTGCACACAGGAGGAAGCCATATAGGACTGGGCGTGGTTAAGTTGTGTTAAGTTTCATGGCATGGATTGCATCTGAGATTAAGTGGGTCAGGCCCCCGTTGCATCGACCTCAAGGATGATATTGTCCTCTGGACATCTCTAGCCAGGAATTAAGAGTAAACACTTCCCCTGGGCTGCCTGATGGGCGTTTGAACCCCTGTGAGTTACCGCTATGCACAAGGGAAAGGCTGATGAAAACTTCACAAGACTGGGCCAGGCATGGGGGCAGGGGTGGCTGGATGGGACCACAGGGTGTATGGAGGTTACAGCTGTCAGCATGGCCCCCGAGGTGACACTGCCCATGAGTCCTGACTGCCTGGTGATGGCTTGGCGAGATGAGTGACAGGGAGATGGCCTTAATCCTCACGGGGGGGTCACCCTACCCTTCGCCCCCACAGTGCAGCTGGGATGGCATGCTGGCCAGCAGTCTTCAGAGAGGGGCCAGGCAGTGACCTCTGGGGAGCCGCCCCTCCGCGTTGGAGTCCTGGCCTGCCGCTGGCCCACGCTGGAGAGGGTCTCTCCACTTCTCGGCTTGTGCCTGGAGAACAGGTGAACAGAGGGTGTCCTCAGTGGCCAGAGCGCTAGGTCCCTTCAGGAGCCCTGGATAGGCATAAAGAGAAGAAAAGAGAACAAAATGTAAGCGGCGGGAAATGGTGAGCTGATAAAAGCTGAATCGCTTGGAAGGGATGCAGAAGCCAAACCGAAAAGAAAACGGTCCAAATAGCCAGAGCTGGGCTCAATGGAGAAAGAAAATGAATTCTACTGGATCATAACAAACATGTGACATAAGTCTCCGCGAAGCCATATCGATGTAAATACGTGATGGAATAGGTAAATAAATAAGGGAGGAGAGACACATCTCCATGCAAAAGAATTCCAAGTAATGTCTGTAGGTCCTTCACCCTCACAAAGGTGGAACTTGACTTTCCTCCCCCTCCCTATGTGGGGACCATGCCTGGTGACTTCCTTTGGTAAAATGTGGTGATGCTGGCCTTTCATCTCCTCAGCCATCAGCAGATGACTGGTAAAGGTCCGTGAAACCAAGGTAAATCCCAGAAACTGTCACAGCCCAGGGGAACCTAAGGAGGCATGGGGACGAAAGGAATGTGGTGTCCTGGGTCGGAAGAAAAATGGTAGGGATGATCTACCAATGTGCAAAAAAAATTTGCTGTTTACCTTTTAAAAAGGGGGAGGAGGGAGCTTGGACAGTGTGCCTGCATGACTCGAATTTTCCATGCATGGTTTATTTTTATTCGGCCCATGGCTGAACCAAGTGGAGTGCAAGCCCCTGGCCACATGGGGCAGCTGAAGCTTCAGGAGATGCTCCAGGTGCACGGTGGGGAGCTCTGGGTCCCCGCTCCTCTCAGGCCACCTGAGGAGGCACCTATCCGTCAAAGCAGCAGACTCTTTGTTCATGTGCAAACTAATTTTAAAATATAATTTTACTAAATAAAAATGTATACAGTTTTGCCTCTACAAAATGTGCATATGCATGTGTAAGTTTATACCTATATATGCATACATAGTTTTATAAAATTTCTGTCAACTTTAAAATAGAAATAAAAATATAAATGTACATATTCATATGTAACTGCATGCCTATGTATATATACACCTGTTGAAATGACAGTATTTTGATACAGTGATTAAATGAACTGTATTATTCAATTCGATTTCATCTTTCCTTTCTCTTTCTTTTTCACGTGGCCACCAGAAAATTTTCAATTGCTCTATTTCTGTTGGACGGTGATGGGCCAGACTGTGGAAAAGTGGGGCTCAGAAAAATGCCGTAGAAACAGGGTGCTAGGCGCCTCAGTGGAGTGCTAATGAGGGCTGTATCCACATGGTTGTGCCCCTCAGAGGACCCTGGAGAAGCGGGCAGCTGCCTCAACTCCCACCCCTGCTGACCACCAGCACCTCCACCTTCGGCATTAAGTGGTGCAAAGTCTTTCCCAATTAGGAGGTTCTGAAGACCTGAGACCAAGACAGACTCAGTGCCTGGGGGCCTCTCCTTGTTCCTGGTGGGGCAACGTGGAAGTGCACAGTGGGTCATTCTGAGCCTGGGGCTGGGGTTTGGGGCAGGAGGATCCCACATGCTTTTGCAAAGCCTGTCTCCTAAAAAGGACTTTTCCTCCCTTGAGCTGATGAAATTTCCAGCTGGAAATTTCAGGTAGTAGCTCCAGAGTTCTTGCACTTGGTTAGAGGCAGTTCTCGGCATGACCCTCACAGTGTACGGATCCTTGTATGGGTGGGCCATGCTCCCGAGCCCCTTATCCAGCATTATTTAATTTAACCATTGCAAGAACTGGAGCCAGTCAGGCCAAACAGCTGTTCCACGCTCACAGCTGCCTTCCTCCAGCCTGACCCGACGCTTGAGGATGGGTGGGTCTCTGCCCATTACTGCGTGTGCCCAGGAGGCTGGCATTCCCACCAGAGCTGACTCAGAGATCTGCTGGGGGAATTGGAGGGGCACAACCAGCGACAGAGCCTGGATTTGCACCATTGCAAAGTCATCCTCCGCGTTCAGAGGGTTTTGGAAAACAGGGAGGGAGAAATACCCACACGCACAGTGCCATCTCCCAGGAAGCTGTTGTGGGGAACGGCCAGGAACCCAGGGTTTGCGCTCAACCCCTACTGATGGCACGGCAGGGTCAGGTTCCTGTCGCACCCGGACCTTCATGGGCCCTCCTCTCCTCCGTTCCCAGCAGAAGCTGCACACAGGAGAATGACGACCGCAGACAGCAGCTGGGGACCCTGGTCAGGGGACATCAGCCTCTTTATGAGATTGCGAGGATAATGGTACCCATCTGGCAGGGCACATGTGTGGATAGGCCTCCCCTGAAGCCCCCAGAAGCAGAATGGGATTTGGGGAACAGTACTGACAGAGGGAGGCAGGAAGGTCCCTAAGGAAGGGCAGGTGTTGAGTGACAGTGAAGCCTCAGGTCACAGCTGGGCATGATACGCAGGGCCTCTGTTTCAGGCAGGGCAACCCCTAAATGGAGCTGTAGTTTCCTGCCCCGGAGCATGGAAATGTGTGTGTGCGTGTGTGTGTGTCCGTGCACGCATGTTCAATCCATCTTCCCCAGCTTCCTCTGTTAAGTCCCTTCCTTGCCCTTCAGAGCTCGGTCAGGGGCTATGGCCCCTGAGCAACCTCCCCCTCTTCCCGCCTGGCTCCTCCTCCTCCGTGTCTTCTCTGCGCAGTGAACTGAGCGGCCTGTCCACCAGGTGCTCCGTGGCACCCTGCCCAGACCTCTGTGACAGCAAGGATCAAAGTGTACCATTATTCCCAATAACCTGGCGGTCTCCCCAGCTGGGAATGTACATGGTAATTCTAGTTGTGCCGGCCAATGTGGTAGCCACAAGCGATGTGGCTATTTAAGTGTAAACTCATTACAATTCTATACAATTAAAAACGCAGGCCCCATTGTGCTGCAGGATGGGTTCCTCTCCTTGGGACCCGGAACTGGGACCTCTTGTCTTGTCTGCCTTTCTGAATGCGCGCTCCCTCCCACATGTGCCCAGATGGGGGCCCCTGGCCGGTGCAGCCTTCTGGAAAGGATGCTTCTCTTGTCCCCGGGTGGGACTAGGTAAGCAGGTCCATGCACGTGGACCCTTCCCAGGTGGGAGAAATCCACGTGCTGGCCACCACTGGGGTTTGCCAGTCCCCATGGGTGACCCCATCCCCTGCCCCTCGGGCTCCACGAGGGTGGCACCAGACACTCACATTTCTTACAGAGTCCAAGACATCGTAATGGGGGGCCAGGGCAGACCTCTGCTTCTTTCCAGCCCAGGGTCTGGCTAAATCCCGCCTGGGCCAGCCAGGGTTATGGGCTGGATGGAAACCTTCTCTGGGAGGATCATGTCAGAGGGAGACTTAGAGGATTCGGTGGTATGGCTGTCTGCCTAGTGACCCCAAAGATAGCAGGCCCTAATTCCTAGAACCTGGGAAGGTGCCTGATACGGCAAAAGGGGTTTTACAGGTGTATGAATGCAGGGACCTTGACATGAGCATGACTCAGGTTACCCAGGTGGCTGCTGTAAGAGGAGGTGGGAGGGTCAGAAGATGAGGTTATGTGGTCCTGGAAGGAGAGATCAGGTGGACACACCCATGAGCCAAGGGACGCGGCAGCCGCTGAAGCTGGGACGCCAGGAAGGCTTCTCTCCTGCAGCTTCCACAGGGAGCCAGAGGGGCCAACACCTTGCTTTACTCCCATGGGACTCCTCTGGGACTTCCGCCCTCCACACGGTAAGAGAATAAACGTGATGTTTAAGGCTGCTGCGTCTGTGGGAATATGGCCCAACCGCTAGCCATGGGAGGTGAACGCAGCTGGACGGAAGACCAGACGGGGCCTAGCACCTTGTGGACCCTCAGCAATACTTCCTGGTGCACAGCGGGAATGCCCGCACTTCCGTTCCTGCCTCTTTATCGTCATTCAGCTTGGTGTCTGCTAGCGGCCATCATCCACCCTGTAACCTGTCTGCCTCCAAACTGGAGCAGCTTTCAAACTGGAGCAGGAACCTCCTGCCAAGCAGACCTGGGACGTGTGCGGAAGGGGCTCCCCTGGGGCCACGCGGATCCTGTCCAGGGCCCCCAGACCACAAAGGCGACGTGATGTGATTGTCTGCTTCCTCAAACCCTGGAGCAGGTGGCCCTCCAACCCAATGTCCACTCATGCCATTCCTTCCAAGCAGAGTCTGTTTTTCTGATAAATACCCTAGTGCACATGCATGAGGACCACAGTTCTTTCTTGGATGACACAACTGGATAAACACGTTTGAAATGATACCACCCTCTGACTTAAAACACAGGCTTCCTCATTTTCCCATTTTTTAATTGTCTCCAAATCTGTAAGCACAGGATGGCGGGTGGGGGGGTGGGCACAAAAACTTCCACAAGGTGAAAATGAGCTGTATTCCTACAGAGAGCAAAGCTTTGGGCAAAGATGGGCATCGACTGGCCCCTGTCCGTGAGCTCCACTATGTCGATAGTCAAAAAATAGAACCAGGAAATGTTCCGTGGGATAAACACAAGTCATTCTGGAATCTGACTATCGACTCAAAGTGACATCCCAGATGATGTCAAGTGCATATCTGGGCCTCCCTAGTTTTCTGCCGAGCTCCCAAAGAGACGCTGGAAAATAGCTGACCGAAGTTCCCTCCGCTGGGGATGCTATCCAAGACTGGATAAATATAGGCTCCGAAGGAGGTCACCTGGCTCTGACAGAAAGCAGGTTGTCTTTCTAGCACGTCGCACTAAATGGAACCCTGAGGACCGTAGCAGTGGCCTACGGGACTCCTTTATTCCAGAGGACGAACATTTATTTCCTAAATAGAATTCCTTTGGTAAAACACCATCCCTCCCCCACGGCTCTGCAGCCTAGAAACACTGAAAGCAAAAAATACATAGATAAAAAAAAAGAAAAAAAAAGTTGCAGAAAAAGAGAACGAGCCCCAGACAGAGTAAAACCTCAAACCCCCAATTTCCTTTTTTCTCACAATGAGGTGTTTGCTTCCTTGTCGTGGGAATACGCTGGGACCTTTCCAATCGGCCTGAAGAAAGCACAGAAAACCTAGAGATAAATAATAAGAGCGAGGAAGATGTTGAATGGTGGTCAGTTCTGCTATAAAGTGACAGGTATGTGTCCTCAAGTCACGGCGCTGTGCAAATCCACAAAGAACACCAGGTTTATGGGAAAACGGTATGAGGGTCACAGCACATGAAAGCTTGTCACCGACACATCAGAGAAGGAAGATAAAGTGGTAGCGTGGATTTGCAAGCGTTACATGAGGATCCACACGTGTATTACAAGGAATATGGCTGTAGACTGGGGGAGGCTGTGGAACTGGACATTGGAAAGTTCGGCTTGTCGATAATTGGGGCGGGGAAAGGACGGCGGTCTGGAAAGCACAGAAAGTTCTAGTAATAAACATGGCGGGTGGGACTCCCCAAACATATGTGTGCTCGTGGGGACCTGTGTGGGCCATTTGCACATGAGTGCTTTGGGTACATTCCGTTCAGCTGGGCGTAGTTTTCTGGGTTCATGCAGTGTCTCTGCAAACTCAAACACAAATACTGCATGAGGTACAGTTATCCTGTCTGTCCATCATGAGACAGATTCGAGTTTTCAAAACAAGCCTTGGGCACAGACGAGGCAGCAGCGTAAGGACCCTTTCCGGACTTTGTAATGTCTTGTGAAAGCTTTGCTTCCTACAAGAACGGTTTCCTCTATGCAGCCTGTTGGGGGCATCTGTTGAGGGGAAGACGCACTCCCATGTCTGTATCTAGCCACCTCCTCCATGTTATTCTCTCCCACAGTCTTTCGTGGTCTTGCAAGACTTTGCTGACAAGTGATAACGTCACCCCCATGAGACTTGCTCTGTCAGTATTGAAGCAGTACAAGATGCCATATTGGGGGAAAAAGCATTTTGCTCTCACTGGACTTGTAGCTACACTTCCCAAACTTGCGACACGCATCGTAAGGCCCCGCTTTGAGTTTGAATCCCCATGAATGGGAAGACCTCAAGGATGCTGACCCCTGGAAGCCTAGCCTTCAGATGCAAGGTACTCGGCTTCTTAGCCAGGTGGCTGCACCTGGGCTTCACGGACAGGGAGGAAAATGGAACAGCACATCCCAGGACTGGGTGGGAATTACATGAAACCTTCACCCCACGGGAGGTGCTTTATAAATGCATGGTGCTCAGGCCCTGACACCCCACCTGGAAGGTAAATGTGGACGGATAGTTTACCAGACAGATAGCCCTTGCGCACCAGCGTGCCTGACCTTTCCCCCCTGCTTCACACTATTCTGGGGACTGCCTCCAAGCCCTGTCGAGCCCTTACCTTATGCCCTCACTATTTTGAGCTAAAAGCCGCATTTATTAAATTGGCTTCTAAAGCCATTCCCCGGACTTGGCTCCGAAGGAGGCCGAGGTGTTTCCAAACCTCCTGGCCTCTGCCAGGAAGGAAGGCAGCACGCGGCGGGGCTCCGAGAAGGGCTGGCGTGGCTTACAAGATGCCGGCGCCATGTGGCTCAGCAAGGGGTGGGGGGGCCTCACCTGCCAGATGCCGACTGGAAGTGCACGAGAGCCCTGTGGGGCAGACACCCTCTCTGGAAATCCCCTCTGGACTGTGTGTGACCAGGGCGTGTGTGGCATTCTGTCCACGGTGCCCCGTTATATACACGTCGCATGTGCTAGGCCCAATCTGGGCGGTGGGGGATGGACCACTTAGGGAAATAAGATCCTTTTAGACATGGAATGAATCCGAAGGCACAGAAGGTGTTGGGCTCCTTCCATGGGATTGTTTTCCTCTTCGGATGCACTGTTTGGTTCTCGTTCCCACAGCCTGGGGCTGCCGGCTTCGGGTGCACGGGAATGGGAAAGAAAGCCACCTCCTGTTTCTTCCATGCACCTGCCTGAAGTCCAACAGGCCCAGCTTTTCTTCCGTTCCAATTCCCACACATACCCCTTGGAGCATGTGTGCAAGTGTGAAGCTCTAGGCACACGGAGCACGGGTATCGTGCAACGCCCCACGTCCCCACATTTGCAGCACCTCCCAGCTGTCTGCGATGTTCCTGCAAACCCTGATTAACTATGAACGTCTGTGGTGTGAGGCGTGAAAGAAAGCAGGAACAGAAGCATGTGACCATCAGCAGAAGCCGAAGAACCTCTTGCCCAATGTTCTCTGCCTCTGTTTTTGGTTTGTTTGTTTTTTTAACTGAAAATAAGATTGGGAGTCCGAATAAGGTTTCACAGTCTGTTCTTTCTCCCCCAGTGTCACTTACATTGAACTGTAAAATGTTTACATCTGCCCAAGGATCCTGCTTCTCAGGGATGTGGGCTTGGGGGGCATGGGTGGGCGAGTTGACACGTTCAGCTGTGTGACCCACGCTGGCTTCTTTGCCCCCTGCCTGCCAGCTTACACGCTTCTCCTGCACAGAAGCAAATTGCCTGGGGAAAAAACAGCCCCTGCCACTTCTGGGGCTGCCTGCTCGTTTCCGGCTTAGTTAGAAGTTTTGGGAATTTCTCTCTTATCTGATTGACAGCCAGTCTCCTTAGAAATGTCACCTACTTTTTCTCTTGAGTTCTCTGCTTCCCTTCAACACAGATACAATTACGTACTTCTACCAGCTATTCCTCAAAACAAGCGGGGGTGCCCTGAAGCCCCGCTTTGTCTCTTTCTGCAACTCCTCCAGTTTGGGATGGACGGAAGAGCCACAGGAGGGAGCTTTGGGGAGGGTTTTTAAATTACATAGGACCCCAAACAGCATCCATTCAAGGCTCATAAAAATAGTCTCTGTTTCAAGGACATAAAGGATATCAGGACCCTGTTATAAAATAAGGGGCTTCCCTGCACGACGAACAAAACAGGTAACTTCCAAAACAGGGACACACTTTTGAATTCACTTTTTTTTTCTTTTTCTATTTGTATGGCTGATTGTCAACATGAATGAAGAAACACACCCAGCTGTTTAAACACTGAAATACATATTAAGCAGTTATTTTATAATCTATGAAAAAAATGAAAATAAAAATATAATGTCTAAACCCTAATGGGCAGCTGAAAATAGAAATACAACTTAAAAAACCTTTTTTGAATGGAAATGCAACAGATGTGAGATTTTTATGTACACACGCAGCACACACAGACGTGTGCCTGAAGATCTGGGGTTAAGAGCTTGGATGGGAAACTTGTGCTGATGGATTTTGTTCCCTTGTGATCTGGGAAAACTTATATAACCTTTGTCTCTCAGCTTCATTTGTCTACTTTGTATAATTGGCCTAATAATGTATTCATGTTGCTGTCTGGAGGATAAAATGCAATGTACATAGTATCATTTTAGCTCTATGTCTGATACTTAGTAACATGCTTTGCAAATATTAGATATAATTGTTATTTATAGGAAACCATGCTTTCATTGGCAGTAGTCCAATCAGCTCTGTATTTGTTACTTGCGGGTAGAAAATTAAGAAGGTGTGACCGGACAGATATTTCTGTCTTGTCACCCTCTTCCCGTCTTTTGAGATGACCCTTCCTTGGGTCAGGGATCATTTAAGTGGGCCTCAGAGGTTGATTCTGAGTAGCTGGCACTGTCTGGATACAAGGGAGCTTTCCCTGTGTTTTGGGTAGGAAACACCAGAATGGTCACCACAAATTGACGGCTCACTTCGAGACCCACTGATCCAAATGTGCCCTGATGGGCGTTAACAAGGACCCGGGAATTAATTTCACAGAAGCCAAGAACGGCCTCACGTGTAGGAGAACTGTGTCTCGTCTCCAGCCAGAAGGTCCAAGTGTGTGCCTGTCATTTACCAGAGACAACGCTGCCCTCACCAGCTGTATGACCCTGAGCAAGAAGCCACCTCGGCCCTGTGCTGTCTGTGCCTAAGAAGGGCATATAGCAATGCTGTGGAGTAGGTCCGAAGGACACCGTTAGGGAAGGTCTTTTGTGGGTCCCAGAGGGCTGTGTGGCTATGAGTTATTTACATTCAAGTTATCTGAAGAATTGTAGGTTCCATCCTGGTCTCTCTGGGGTCTGTCTAGACACACAAGAGCGCTCAGCCTGTTGCCTACATATATGCTTTGCAGTTTGAATTCTGGGACGCTCTGTTTTGTTGCAATTTTGTGAGGAACCTTTCAGCACGTGTGGTCATGACTGTTACATAGGGGCGCTAAATGTAATCCTTTATGGAACCCAGCAGTATCCAGCTGCTAAGGGATGAGAAGGCATTCTCTGGGAAGTCAGGATTGAAATTGCATGGGAGAAAATAATCAAAGGCTGGGAGGGTGAATGTACAAACTGAAGAAATGGCCAGACGGAAATGGGGTCTCCACAACTGTGTGTCTGCTTAGCACACTGTTGCATGGACCAGCCACAGGAAAACAGCCTGGACGGTCTCCCTTATGTAATTGTCCACTATTTTCATAATGATTGTGTTTTCATTTCCCTCCCAGACATGCCCCACTGGTGACCAGCCCCCCATGGAGAATCAGGCACTGCCCATCATTGAATTCCCTCTCCTGACGGGCCGGCCCAGAGGCTAGGTGTTGGGTATAATCCTGGATCGTGATTTGTGTGTGTGGGAGGCTGGAGGGGTCTTTCTTCCTCCATGGGAGTAGTTTTCAAGGACTACATCTCAGAATGTGGCTGCCAAGCGCCTGTGCTGTGTCTGCTTAGCTGATTTCCCTGAATGCCTGGTGCATGGTGCTCTAGACATGCATCACAAATATTGGTCGTTTCTGTGGTCACGGGGTCTTTTAGGACTGAGCTGGGCTTTGGCTACTTGAGTTGGAGTTGGGGGGCGATGGGGGCCATGGAAGCCTGGGACCGGGCCTCCTAGAGATGCATGCTGTACCTTGTGAAAGCATCCGAGGAGCTGGCCCCCCCAGAATCCCCTAAGAATGCATTTTCACTGGGGACATGGGGGTGGGGGACTCCGTGAATCTTTCTCCATTCTCCCCAGGAGTGTTTTGTTATCTAGAAAACGGGTCTCCCCTCCTCCCTCCTCCCCTCCTTCCGCTCACACACTGGATCCTGGAGACAAGCCCTGGACGCTGCAGGATCAGCGACGACACAATTGTAACTCCGGGAGGAAAACCGCACGGCGTCAACCCGAAACCCCTGAATCACACACACATTCCTGGGGAATTAGGAATCTCTGCATTTTCACCTGGCCTCAACCCTCCCGAGACCGGACCTGGGGATGGCTGAGGAAGGAAGGCACAAGGTTTGCACGAAGCAGGGTTCGCCAAGCCCAGAAGCCACCTCGCCCCTGGGACCTGGGACCCTCCCGTCCCCTGTGTTCTCTGATTTCCCCGGGGAAGACAGCCCTGCTATCTGCAGACGCGTACACTGCCAGCCTATGGAAACTGGGTGTTTTCCCTCACAGCTTCCATTGGCAGCGGCGTGTTCAAAGGGAAGCATTTTTTTTTCTCACCAACAAGATATTTATTTCAGTCCCAAAGTTGCCGGCACGCCGGGTGGAGGGCACAGCTTTGTGTTTGTCCCATCCGTCCGTCTCCCCTGGGGCAGGGGCGCGGGCACTTGGGAGGGAGCCCCGTTCCCGAGCTTAGCCAGCCCTCGGGGGGCGCAAAGGGATGGGAGACGGGCGCGCCAGCCTGGAGACCTGTTTCCAAGTGCTCGTCGGAGGCGTCCCTCTGCCGTGCATGGCGCTCGGCCCCCCGCGCCGCGCTCACCTTGCCCAGCCGTGCTGGGCAGCCAGGGGACCCCCGCGCCCGCGGGCACGAGGTCGGGTACCGCGCAGAGCGCTTTGCACACCGGGCGCCGGCGAGCCCGGGCCCCTTGCTGCCCCTCTGGCCCCCTCCGCGCGGCGCCGGTGGCGACCCCCGACCCCAGGGGCCGCAGGGTGACCCCGAGGGGCCCACCCCGCCGCCCGTGCGCACCCGGGGGGCGCTCGGGGCGCAACGCCCCACCCCGCACCCTCAGCCCGCGCCCTCGGCGAAGTTGCGGCACCGCCGTGGCCCCGCAAGGCTGGCCACGCGCACTCACCCGCGGTGCGCGGTCGGTCCCTGAAGGTCCACGGCCCGGCGGCGGGGGCGAGCGCGCGGCGAGCCCCCTGCCCGGCGGGGCCGAACGGCGCGGCTCAGAGGCCGTGGTCGCAGTCCACATCGCGGCAGATGTACCAGAGGATCACGTAGAGGATGAGCAGGATGGCGAAGATGAACAAGGCTACCAGGATCGCCTTGGTCACCGGCGAGATGAGCGACTGCATGGCCCGGCGGGTGCGCGGGCGGCCGGGGGCGGCGCTCACGACCCCGAGCGCGCCGGAGCCCCGCGCCGGCCCCGCGCCGCATTCGCAGTGCGCCGTGCCGGCTCGGCCGCCGTGCGGCGCGGTTTGGGCGGCTGCGCTGTCCGCCGCTGGCGCTCACCGGGCCCGGCGGCCGCGGGGCTGGGCGGGCGGCGGGCGAGGCGCGGGCGGCGGCCATGGGCGAGGACGCGGCGCGCCCGGCGGGTCCCGCGAACTCGGGCGGCGGCGGGGTGGCGGGCGCGCGGTGACGGTGGAAGCCCGGCCCCGCGGGGCAGCGCGCAGCCGTCCGCGGGCGGCGGGGGCGCGGGGGCGAGCGCAGGCGCGGCTGCGGCGCGGGGCTGGGCGGGCGGAGAGGGACCAGCGCGCCCCCGCCCCCGCTGCGCCCCGCTCTGCGGGCTCCCCGCGCCGCCCCTCCTGCGCCCCCCTGTGCCTCTTTCCGGAGCCCGCGCCCCTCACCCCGCGGCTGGCGCGCCGGGATGTAACTGCAGAGGCTGGGCGGGGGTCCCCTCCTCCTCCTCTTTCCAGGACGCCACGGACCCCGGGAGGGGGCTGGGGGCTGCGGGCTGCGTCCAACTCGCCGCTGACCCTGGGCGGGAGGATGGCGCGGAGGACGCAGGGCTTACATAAGGGGAAGGGGGCACCGTTCTGGTAAATAGATGGAGAGCCCAGCGGGGTGGATCTCCTGCAATAAGGATGCAGGCTTCTGCCCTCGTGACAGGACCCCCGCCCGCACATGCACGCAGACACACACACACACACACACACACACACACACACACACACACACACACCTTTCCTGCGGCCTGGGCTGTCTTTAGGGCTGATGCCTGGGGGGCACCCGAGCAGGACAGGGATAAACTAGAGCAGGCCCCAAGGGGCCCTGAATGGCTTGTGCATGGGCCCTGGGAACGGAGGTGGTATATCCAGCTCGCAGAGGACCCTGGACACTCACTGCCCGCGATGGAGTGAGCTGGGGGTGCAGGAGGACACGGGTTCCAGGGCCTAGATTGGGAATCCATGCTGTGCAAGACCCAGAGCAACCCCAGTCCCTCAGGACAGGGAATTCATGCGAAGCTCGGAGGATTTCTGTTCCCACCAGCAGGGCCCCCAACCCCCTGGCCCGGTCTATCCCGCGGTGCTTGAAGGGCATTGCATAAATGCAGAGGGCCTCAGCGGCGGGAGCAGAGATGGGAGTCTCTTTGTCCCAGCCTGATTCCCTACAGGTACAGCATCCAAAGAAGGCCTGAGCTGGCCCAGGGAGAGGGAGCATCGTCTCAGACCATATTGGGGTGAGCATGCAGGAGGACGCATCCCATGGTATTAGGACAGTGTGCCGCTCTGGCATGGAGGCAGGGCCCTTAGTGGACTCCAGAATGACACTGACCCGCTGCCCAATGCTTCCACCCAGACACTGCTTCCCCATATGGCACAGGCAGGACAGTGGGGAAACGGAGCTCCCCATCGCGGGCCCCCAGCTGCCCCACCTGCTTTTCTTTGACGAAGCAGCCCATGAATGGGGTGGCCGCAGAAACGGGATCTGCAGGATGCTCCATGCAGGTGGGATGGCCCAGCCTAGTGCCCTGTGGGAAGAAGGCCAAGTGCCCCACACACCCACAGTTGGTGTCATTCGTGACCGGCTGCAATATTGTGCATGTTTCCGGGCTGCACCTTCTAATTCTGAACTGAACTGCATGACCAGCCTGTAGCTGTTCTTTTGAGGCTGAACTGAATTTATGTGCCTCCTTCCTGCATCACACACACACACACACACACACACACGAGCTTCTCATCAAGACTATGCTAGGGAGGAGAGCTGGCATTTCTGACATGGTTCCCAAAACTTAAATCTGCCTGAACATCTACCAGACACCCATGGAGGAGTCCAGATCAAGAAAGAACATTCGGTGTGGAGGTTTAGGTAGGTGTCAGAGGACATGCATGAGGATGGTTCGCTCACTGAGTGGGATTTGATTTTTAATATAACGGATGTTCCAGGTCCCATGTGAGGCTTTCTGTGTTTTGTTTGCTAACGGCCTGGTACATGCTGACCAGCCTGTTCTGTACCACCTTCTCCCAGAGTTACTTAACCTCTCGGGAACTCTTTTGCAGCCCTGGCTTCGTCTGAAGCCCTCCATCCCTTGTGGGCTCCTACTCGGCCGCCACTTGCCACTCTCCTCTCACAGATTTATGGGTTTCTGTTGTTACTTCATCCTGCACACGGATACACACACTTCATTCTCTTCCTCTGGAACCCGGTCGGGCAGGAAGGCATTTCAGTGAATTTGCTTTCCCTGGGATGAATTGTTTAGAATCAGATAAAGGGTTGGTTCCTAAATCAAAACTCAGGAGTCGTTAAAATTACTTTCCGTGGGTGGGTCAATGTCCTCGGCCCACAATGGCAGGCCTCTGGGTAGAGACGGGAATCTTTCACTCCGTTCTGAGCGATTAGGTCTTCCCCCCTTTTAACCTGTGTACCTCTGACTGAAGCCTTGTATTGCTCCCGAGGTTGTCAGATGGTGTGGGTAAATGGGCCTGCCATCCTTCCTGCTTAGGGGCTGTTTTACAAGCTGCAGGTCATGAACAATTAGAGGATTATTAAGGCAGTGGAGTGGAGGCAATGATAATTTTTTTTTTAATCCAGTGGATTTTAAAATACTAGAAGGCGCTCCATGCAAGAAGCCCATGTGTTGTGCCTGGAAGCTTGCTTTCGGGTGTGTGTGCATGTCTGTGCAAGCTGGTGATGTAAACTGTATGTCCATAGGGCTCACGCTGGAATCGGAGGCACAGACTGGGGAAGAACTTGAAGGCGGAGGGGCGTGGCTCATACACTGTAGTTTGGATGGATGGGAAACAAAAAGTGCAGCAACGTGATGGAGAAACGCCGTGAAGGGACAGAAGGAGTCAGGTGACCCTAGTGGGTTGGCTTTCATTTTTGCACACAGTAGCATTTAGGAACCGTTGGGCAAGGAGCCCCATGGGCCGGGGACAGGCAGACAATGGTAGGGAAGGTCCCGCAGTGAGCACAGTCTCCTGCACGGCTGGCAGAAGCAGAAAGACGATTCCCCCAGTTCTGACTTTTTGGCTAAGCAACAGTTGGCCACACGCCCACCAGACTTTGGGGTGGACCCCAGGTGAGCAGCCTGCTATCTCTAGGTCGGCTGCTTGAAGAAATGTGTGTCCTTTCCTGAATGGACAAGTCTTCGGTGCCATCGTAGAGCAAACTGGGACAGGTCCAGCATTTTATATAGAAGATTGAACATCTTTCTGGAGAGTTTTTGGACAGTGTCTTCTGTGGCTTGACTCAATTGCCTGACGTGTTCCAGCAATAAATCCTGGGCTTCAGTTTGAATGCAACAGTGTGTGTTTATCGTAGATGCTTCCCCAAATCCTCCACGGTGTGGGTCTCCTTTGGGGGAAATCACTGCTCTTGGGAGCTCGTACCCTGGGTCTGCCAACCTGAAGCACCCCTGAAACTTGGCTACAGGGTCTGTTCCTGGACTCCACGATGCATGTACAAAACACTTGATTTGTAAACTGTCAGCTTGCTAATCCGAGTACGTGGCTGGTCAGCGTGTGTGAGGGAGTTTATGTGTTAGGGTGCGTATAAGAGCATTGAAAGGATGGTGATTTTCCTTCTTGATAGATTTTTCTGGGTTACAATCATTGGTTAGGTGACATTTATGTGTTGACATAAGCAAAAACACAGTTGCTAATTGATGCCCCCAAAAGAAAGCAAACAATAAAAGAAAAAGAAAAAAAAAGCCAGTGAACGAAAACTGGATGTTCCCATAGGACCAGCATGTGACCCTGAGGTTTGAAGAGCATTTTCGGTTTGTTCACAGGTCCTGCTTGCCTTCAGTCTCTTGGCATCCTGACCTTTAGGGTCTGCCTCGTGGTTATGAACTCGTGTCATTTCAAAGTCCGTACACGGGGACTCAGTGGGAAAAAGCTAAGGTTTACATAGGCTCTTAGTAAATGTACACTAATATTTTACATGTTGAACATGTTTGCATGTGAACTGAAGCATGCACCCCAGAAAGACATCCATTTAAAGGGAAACAGAAACAGCCCATTGGCCTTTTAAGATGGGGCTAGTAGTTTCACATGGAAGAGTCCCTCTCATTCTTGGAATAATCACTTTGTTCCGAGATTCATGAACTTCTGTGCACAGGTAAAAGTAGTAATACATTAGCAGAGTTCATCGTAAGCTCAGACTTGAGCAATGTGGGTTTTTTTTTTAATTTTAACTTTATTCCAGCAACTATCGGTTGGCGACACAACCATAGAACTGATAAGAAAAGGAACGCTTTACGTGTAAAACAACATGTCTTGGAGGAAGGTCTCCATGTCTCCGGGGAAGCCGTTTGCGCTTAGGGAAGGATGCGCTAACCTCAATTTCTCTATGCCACCTTGGGAGTCTAGAAAGCATGTTGAGTGGTGTGACGACAGCTAGATCAGGTGCAATGTGACTTTTGGTTCATTCACGGAGCGTCCAAGCAGTGTGGGATTTTGGATTAATACTGGCTGTTCGGCTGGTCAGATTTATAGTCTCCTTTCGAGAAATGTTTCAAAGTTCTGTGTACTAACGAACCATATTTCATTCATCAGGACACTGTTTACAGAACGTGGACCCTCTTATAACTGGCATGCACATCGGTAGGTCCTCCACTGACATTTGAAATTCTTAATTATGATATGTCAAAGAGCGACTTTAATCCATATTTTATAGCCTTGCCCTTTATGTACATAGGGGTCCTTACTTCTTCCCACAGGGTTGATGCTTGATAAAAACGGAGTCCATTTCTGCATTGTGGGAAGAAGGATCTAGGAAGAATCCTATGATTTTCTCTAATGATGACACAGTAAGTCATCATATAGCATAGATATGAAATGGTTTATATCAGCAATCAGGGAGAATTCTGCAAGAGTAGAACACGGCGACATACTTACACTGGTACAGCTCATATACAAATGTCCAGTTGGAAAAGCAGAGTAAAAGTTCCCACTCTGGGGACAAGCTCACCCCCCAACCCTCTGGCTTCCCCCCACCCCCGCCCTTTCACAGAGGCAGGGAAGAGCCAGGTGCCCAAAGAGGATCGGGTGGTTTTGTTATCTGGATGTTTAATAAGCAGTTTTCTACTTTTTGTAAAAATTATATCCCTGATGTAGGAATCCCCACGTGGCCAACATCCATGACCATCAGACTAAATGGGTAAGATAAGGTTGGAGTGTCCCAGTATGAGAAAATGTGGGAATGGGGGGCTAGGGGGTGCAGATAATATGGATTAAAAAATGACCCTTCATGCTGATAAAATATTTTCCATAAGGCAGATCCCTTTGACATAGTTATCTTGGGTCCCGTTTTCAAATGAGATAGCTAGGCGCCATCCAAAGAAGGTCACAGGTGGGATTTGAACCCCACCCTTACTTGCGGGCCAATTGTAGAGGAAATTCAAGGTTAATAGGAACTTCTGTCGTAGCCCTAAGAAGTTACAAGGTATGGGTCAAACAGGAGTGTGATTTTTGAAATCTCCCCCGTCTTCAACAGAAATTCTAAATTTCCAAGTTTAAAGCCAGATGTTGGGGATCATTTGGGGCCCCAGGAAATTCACTCTTCCAAACTGTTTCCTAGTCTCCATTATAAACATTGTTAAATACTCATTCTTCAAACACCCTCTGTTATTTTTACGATGCCTGCCTCAGAGTTCTGGTTGGGCTGATGGATGACACCGTAACTTATTTTCCTCTGGGGGTGGCAGAGGCCTTTGGGAACACGCCTCGGCTGGAGGGTCACACGGGGCTTTGAGTCTGACAAAGCCCCCACGTTGACGTTCACCTGCAGGCTTGACCGCCGTGACGGGAGCGTCCTTTTCGCAGGCGGGAGCGTCCAGCCCGGATTCGGTTTCGTTGGTCCCCTTGCGCCACCTGCCGGCCCCGAGGGCCTCCACACCTAAAGAAGAGCGTGCACACCTGGGAGCCTGCGTGGGGGATGCTGCGCGCGGCTGCCTGACATCCTCCTGCAGGTGTGGGAGGAGAGCAACGGAGGGCGTGCCCACCGTGCCCAGGTGGTGTTGCAAGTTTGAGAGGCAAAGGGATGGAGGGGTCAGGGAGAGGCAGAGGGAGAACTCGATGGAAAATCCTTCTTGCTCCAAATAACAAAAAAAGCACCAGGACAGGAGTGCGCTAAGCTGCCTACGATTCCTTACCGTGAAATGACCTATTGTAATATTTAAGCTTCAGTGGCTTAACACATGGGATGTTTACTCCTTACCTCTCGGATGCAGGGGCTCCCAGAGAGCACGGCCACCATGGGGACCAAGGACCCCTGATGAGGTGGCCAGCTCTCATACCGAAGGCTCGGCACCGGGGACAGGCTGCAAGCATTCTTGGGCACGGCCAGCTGCCTGTGCGGCACGTCTCCAGGGAGGCTGGCCTCCGGGTTCCCGGGTCTGCTGTCCCAGCACCTATTCCTCCATCCCCAGGATCTCGGGGACCCTTGGAGCACATGGTGGAGGTGGTGCAGAGTGAAGCCCTCAGTGCTGGTCATGTTGGATCCAAGCCACCCAAAAACAGAGCCTCACATTCTTATGGAACCCCAGGGAAGGAGCCACATGAACAACCCGGATGACATTTCCCAGTGGGGTGGAGTGTGGGAGTCAGATTGAAGTCCATTTGCATCCAAAAGGTGAATGATACAGATACGTAATGGTGAGGCAGCTCCTCGAAAGAGCCATCATAGACTCACCGTGGGACACAGCAGTTCTGTCCTTTGGTGTATATCTAAGAGAAATGAAAGCGCATGTCTACCCAGAAACTGGTGCACGTGTATATGTAGTGCTCACAGCACGCTGTTCATAGAGGCCAAAAAAATGGAAGCAACTCAAACGCTCATTGATGGATGAATGGATGGATAGCATGTGGTCCATCTACATGGTGGAATATTACTCAGCTGTGAAAAGGAGGGGAAGGCCCTGACACACACCCATTGCATGGACCTTGAAAAGATAATGCTCAGTGAGAAATGCCAGACACCAAGGGTTACACATTTCCTGATTCCCATTTATGGGAAATGTCCAGAACTGTGAAGGTCATAGTGACAGAAAAATTAATGGTTTTTGGGGGGGAGCTGGGGAATAAGAGGAGAGGGAAGGGATGGCTTAACTCTTTTTAGGCTCAGCTCTTTAGAGTTGGCATAACTCTGTACATATCCTAAAATGCATTGAACTGTACACTGAAGATGGGTTAAGTTCATGACATTCCAGTATGTCCCAATACACTTGTTTGCAAACAGTTCATACCTGGGTGGATTGTTTTCACACTTAACTTTGTTGAGTGTGTGCATGCCCGTGACAATGGGAATGAGGGGTCAGTCACCGTGTGTGGAGAAGGATGGACCTGCATACATGAGAAGGTGTATCAGACCTAGGGAAGCTAGTACTTTACAGTTTTCTTTCTTCCTTTCTTTCTCTTTATTGAGGTATAATGAAGGATGTAAAGGAATGACAGCACTTTAAGGCATACAACTTGATATACATTTTGTGAAATGATCAGAGCTTATTGACAAAACCATCACCTTGCATAATTACCACTTAGTTTTATTGTGAGGACACTGAAATTTGGAATACCCACCATGTTGTGTAGCCCGTCTCCAGAATGTAACATTTCTGGTGTAATTGAAACTTTATTCCCACAACTTCTTCTTTGCAACTTCCACCTGCAGCGTAAAGAGTCTCCCCTATTATTAGTGTTACAATGAGTAAAATCCACACCCCTCTCCAAACACCAAATGCACTCCCCACGTGTTCCCTGATTGGCTCCGGGGGTTCGTCCAGGATGGCGAAGGGTCCACCATCTGTCTTCCAGAATAACCTGCCACCGCCCACATCCCCCGCAGAATCGTGCAAGCTGTGGGTCCCGCTCAGCAGGGAAAATGAGGCTCCGTGTTAATTACAGCACACGGGTGGAAATCATTAACAACTTTAGCATCTCGGAACTGGGTCTAGCCTGGGGGAAAAACATACGTTTTCAGAGTGCTGCAGCTCTGATGAGTTTTACAGAATGGCTAATTTATTTCTCGAGAAGTGTTTTCATGGAGGTGAAGAGAAAGTAATTGGTGATGCTCAAAAGATCAGAAACGGAATGGGACTTTACAGTGATGATGATAAAGTGGCATTGAGGGTGTCGTTGTGGTGAGACCTGAAGTTCATTAATAAGGGACATTCTGACCTCAAAGTGCCTTTGCAAGTGAAGGCTTTAAAACGCCAACAAAATTTTGGCTTCATTCAAAGTTTTGTTCCACCAAATTGACACGGAAGGAAAAATCTTGCATTCTTCCCTGGTGCTTTGGGGTCACGAATCGTATCGTGTCCTTGAAATATAAACACAGCTCCACCATCGCCTGAGACTGAGGGGAAAGAAATGGGAAAAGAGGGCTTTTAAAAATACAAACCTCTACCTGTACCCGAAAAGCTGGCCCACAGCCTGTAAGAATGAAGGGGAGACTATCATGGTGACTTATCCATCCACGGGTTTGGTGAAACTGGGATTGAAGCCTCTGTGTTTCTTCATATCCAGATGTCTGCGTTCCTCATAAATCCTCCTTGTGCAAGACGTTCATCAGCATGTCCACCCATGCCATGGCTCCTGGCAGAGTTCTGGCACAAGATGCATCTGTAAACGCTGGCACACAGACGTCACACATATGACTGGAGAGTCACAGACACTGACCGCTTCGCTGTGGAGTTCACTGTTCAGCCTGTGAGGCGTCCTTTCCCTGAGGTCAAGGGAACATAAATGTTTTTGGAAACTGGTGGAAGCAGACAATCTGGGATAGACCCCCGAGCCAAGGAGTCTAAGGCACTGATGCACTGTGACCACTACTTTGGAATTCAGGCAGATACAGGATGTCCTGGACTCCCCACGTGTATGGCTAATGCATGGTCCCTCGGAGCTGAATTGGGTTTGTTTCACTGGGATATCTGCTACGCTTTGAGGCTCCTGAGGTCAGGGAATGGCTCCTCAGGGGTGACCTGACTGCCTTCCTAAGGAAACCAGCATCCCCTGGGTAGCCCTGCCCAGGAGTCCTCTCTCTTCCTCAGGAGCAAGTGGTGTGCACAGCTGAGAGGCAGTGGAGAGGCTGCAGGGCAGGGCTGTCTTCTTGCTTCCGAGGGCAGGGCTGGGCACTGGTGCTTCAGTCATTCTTGCAGACTCCCATTCACTGGGCCCCGGTCCCCCCAGCCCTGCTTCCTTGATGGAAAGCACCCCGGGAGCTTGAACACCAGAACCAGTCCCTGCCCTGGGATTGTGATGTGTTTCCTCTTGGGTGCAGCCTCTTCATACAATCCCCAGGGAAACTTGGAAACGAAACTCTTCATCAGTGCCCTGAGCCATGTAGCATCTGGGTTTAATGGCGATGCAGGACAGTCATGATTAGATACTGGGTTACAAGAGGGTATAAACAAATCTTTCATTATTAAGCCCACGCCTCAAGGTGTGGGTGTCCACACTGCACACAGACTTCAGGGAAATCATGTTGAAAGCAGAGGAAGCCTGAGCACAGAGTGGGGCATGAAGAGGGATGGTGGAGGAGGTGGGAGTGTTCCTTTCCTGTGGCCGCTGAAACGGTACTGACACTCAGCAGTGCATATCTGTTAACCTACATTTCCAGAAGTCACAAGTGTGGAATGGGTTTGACTAGGCTTAAATGATTGAGCATGGCATTCCTCCTGTCCAGCTGGTCTGCTTCCGATGGTCATGCTTTCTAAGGGACAAAAAGGAACAAGGCTGAAAGATGCACTCTGATGGATGGATGGAAGGATAGATAGATGGATGAGGGGGTGATGGATGGATGGATGGGTGGGTGGGTAGATGGTGGATGGAAGAATGGATGGATGGGTGGATGCGTGCAAGGATGCATGGTGGATAACTGAATTGGTGGATGGGTGGATGGATGGATGGATGGGAGGATGATGGATAGATGCATAGGTGGATGGGTGGAAGGGTGGGTAGATGGTGAATATATGGTTAGATACATGGATGAATGGATGGACAGAGGAAGAAAATGACAGTTGGATTTCCTTCTTTGGGTTAACAAAGGAGAATTACACCGCAGCCTTGTATCATTTGAGATGGGGTGGAGTCATTCTCCCAGTCTCCTCGTTGGCAGAGAAAATCCTAGTGCGGATTTAGAGTAGCCCAGCCATTAAGCCCCAGCTGGCTCTTCTGCAGGGTGACTGACCCGAGTCCTTGGACTCTCCTGGGTCTCTCTCCCCTCCTTTGTCAGCTAGTGGCTTCTGGGCTGCTTCTCCACGATGTGTGGTTCTCTAGTATCCAGTGGGGCAGCCAGAGCTTCTCAGGGAGCCCCGTCCTCTCTGCACCTGTCCCTTTGGGTCACACTTGACATCCCACAGTGGGCTTGTGTTCCTCTTTCAGGTCCATCTGTGAGAGCCCCCACCCCACAAATGCCTTGGCTCATCATGCGATCTTGCCCAGCCAGCTCACCCAGCTGGCACCACACACCGCCTGACACGAGGGCCCTTGTTAGGGGCTTGCTGGGTGGGAGCCTGGCCGGGCACGGCCAACCACAGCATACTTTTTAAAAAGGTCACTCAAATTCTTGGATTTTTATATTGCATCGTGTCTGCCCACACATTTATCCACCCCCCTCCTCCTTGGGAACATGACCTTCTGGTTCCTTCCCTGCCACATTGTTGGGGGCTGTCCATGTTGTCCATGGGGTGGCTGCAGTCATGTTCCTCTCGGGAGGAGGGGTCAGGGGCTGGAAGGCAGGCATTTGGTGTTCGGGGCCATGGCCGGCTGTTCTGGGAGTGGCCAGTGGGGAAGCTGAGCTGGCGACCACCGTCCCTGGTAGGCAATGGGGTGTATTTGCCTCTGGTTGATCCCCAAGGTGTTGCCCCAGCATGTACTAAGTAACAGGATGCAGAGCAGGACACAGCATGGACATCCAACATGCTCAGACTGTGTGGCTGTTCTTTTCCCAGATGGAGCCCATGGTTGAAATGAGCACACAGAAGGATGTGGCTTCAGTGGCTGATAAAATGTCCTCATAATTGGCTTCATGTACTGTTGGACTTTGTGATTTTTACTGTGATAGACGCCCATCTGTTGAGCTGACGGTAAAGTGATAAAACATACGTTGCTAAAGATGAGGGTTTTTTTGTTATGTTGGATAACTGTGCAAGCCCAGGGTGCTAGGCTCTCAATGTGCCCTTCCAGTAATTTGGCATTCAGATCAGTGGGATCGATAAAATGAGCAAGAAAAGAAAAAGTAAGTGAGATTATCTGCAGCCCAAGGGTTTGAGTTCTCATGACAGGGCAAAAGCCAGAAATCAGATCAGAGCTTTTGTTTTGTATACTCTTCACATAGAGTTCCTAGCAACTTTTAAGACCCCAACCTATCACTGGGATGGTCCTAATTTTTTAAAAAAGAAGGAAAGTGAGAAATGTTGATGTGGTTAAGGAGTAGTTAGAACCCTCCTGCATTGCAGGTGGGGCCGTAAAAGGGCTCAGTTGCTGTGGAAATGAGTTTTACAGTTCTTCAGTGTGATGTAGAATTACCCCACAATCTAGTAATTCCACTCCTAGGTATGGATTTTGTATGTTCAAACAAATCTTGTATATGAACATTCACAGAAACACTATCTGAAATAGCCCAAAGGCGGAAATAACCCCAAAGTCCATTGATAAATGGATGGATAGACACATACGGGAATATTACTCAGCCCTGAAAAGGAGGGGAACCCCAACACATGCACAACGTGAATAGAACAGAACCCACAGTGCTCAGGGAGAGATGCAGACACACAGGGTGGGATCTGTTTATAGGAAATGCCCAGAACAGGCAGATGCACAGACAGAATGTGGATTCGTGGCTGTCAGAGGCTGGGAGGGGTGGGGAGGCCTGCTCGTGGGGACAGGGTCCCCTTTGGGGGAATGGAACGTTTGTAAAAGCAAAAAGAGAGAATGGTTGTATGTCATTGTAAATGTGCTAAATGCGTATTTAAATTATCCCAGATCCAAAGCCCTCAACCACCTGTCCTACATGTGAGCTTCAAGAATCTTGTCCATTTCCCATCCCTGCACTTGGTATCTCTGGGGTCTTTGTTTTCTCGGGGGCCTGTATCTGCGATCTGTCCATGGCCTTTGAGGCATTGTGGACAACCAGGTCCTCTGCTTTGGGTGGGGGTCCCCTGAACCTGAGGCCAGCTGCAGCCGCTTTCCTTCAGGGCCACCCTGAGGCCTGAGAACTGAGGGTGAGCCCAGATCTGGCTGATTCCAGCTCTCTCCAAACAGGGTCCAATGCGAGGGTTTGCTTATATTTGGAGAAACAAACCCTTCAACAAATAGAAAATCTTAAGCCTGAGTGTGGAGCCATGACTCAGACACAAGGGGGTGAATTGGTCCCCAGGGGGATCTGTGCCAGAGCAGAACGGCTGCACTTCCGATGAGCTCTGCTTTGGGGGAAAACATGTCAGAAAATGTTCAAAGCAGGAGGAAAGAGGGGGATGGACTGGGAGGCATCTTCCTGGAGCATCGTGCGTCCTTCCAATGGCTTATGTCCTGTTTGGTGGTGATGCCTCGTGGCAATGAGAATTTTCCATATTCTGAGGATGGTCAACTGAGGGTGATGTGCAGACTGCTGTCAATCACCATGGACATCAAGGATGAATCGCTGAGCTCAGTTTTGTCTATAGATAGACGCTGGCCACCACCCATTTTTCAAGGGCACCGTGAATCCTGCCTGTGTCCCCAAGAATGTGGTGTTTTCCTGTCTTTGCAATCATGCTTAATGTTAGTGAACATACTGGAAAGCTCTGAGTGATTCCAGTTTCTCAGCCACGGTGAGAGGCAGGAGTCTTTTCTCTGTATTGGGGTGTGGCCCTGGGGAGCTGTGCAGAGTTGGAGTCCTGTTACTGGGGGGCGGGTGGAGGAATGGAAGGCAACCACAAACGTGTCCATGTAGACGTTTCCCATGAAATGCGTTCGCCTCTCGAGTTTGGTCATGGTGCAGAGTCCAGGAGGGGAGAAGACCCCAGCACACCCGAGCAGAGATGAGAGGGAGGGTCGGGGACTGGGCCCACCGCCACAAAGGGAGACTCCCAAGTGTCTCAGGAAGCTGGTTTCCGCTACCTCTTTGGAGGACTGGCTTTCGGTGATGATCTAGCTCATCCAGTCACAAAGTGGACACATTTAGCTTCTGAGGCAAATCTGTCTGCAGGGAACTGACGAACACGGGGTCGGAATGATGGGGGAGGGTGTGAAGGTGAGATGGGACCCAGTGCTGGCGAGTTGACGGGACCCAGTGGAAGGCTATGGAAGATAACCAAGGGTCATTGCTGGTTCATTCATACCTTCATCCAGGAGGTGAGCCTGGAGCCCCACCTGGGCCAGGCACCTGGAGGGCAAGATCTCGGTCCCAAGGGAGCTTAAGCCTCCAGCAGCAGGTGGGCTGAGGCATTCCGGGCTGGAAACTCCCATGGACCACCTCTCTGGAGTCAGCTTCCTGGTCGTCCACCCCTGAGACTATGTGTCCACCCGAGACTCTGTGTGCAAGCATGGCTGGAGACCTTATGGATGGAGTCGACGAGGACAACAAGCATGAGCTTTTGTCTCTGCATTTGCAGTTGGATGGGAACAGGGCAGCCAGCCTCAGAGAGACGGGGACGGGGTGGTTCCCTCACAAACAGGAAAGAGGACGAGGTAGAAGCCAGTGTGTACAGCTCCAGGCAGGCAACGCTGCCATTGTGGTCCAGGAGCCAGCAGTGAGCACGTCCTCTGAGTGCTTATTGGAGATGCCAGATCCTGGGCCCCACATCTCAGATGGACTCAATCGGGGTCTGCGTGAGAACAGGCTCTCCTGATGGTTCCTGAACCCACCAAAGGGTTCATTCTGGAGGCCTATGTGGTCCTGGGCTCTTATCTGATATTCAGGGTTGAGATGTGGAGACCCAGAGTGTTCAGATCACATGCATGTCGCGCCTTACTTTGGAACGGGCACTCAGGACTGTGAACCACTTCCTGCCACTGGCAACACTTGGCAGGGGGTAAAAGTGGAGCGATAAACGTAGAATGGCCCCCGTTGCCGGGGCCAGCTTGGGCTGGATACAAAGCACTGCTCTTGCTGTCATTAATCCTGTCTCAGGTTCCGTGAGGCACCTTCAGAAAGACCCGTCACAACTGGACAAACAGCTTTTAAGATGGGAATTCATTACCTGCCCTGAAACGTTTCAGTTCCACTGATTTTATAAAATGTACGATACGGCAGTAAAGCTCCCGGATCTTCAACGTCTTGTCATTTGCGGTTGAAGATGCCAGCTGGGGAGGCGAGCAGAGGGTGCCCACGGAAAAGCCAAAAACAGAAACAGCAGAAGCCAGAGGTCACGAGCTGAGCCCAAGGGGACCCAACCAGGGTGTGTGTGTTCTCCGGCTTCCTTTGTAAAGCGGTTGCCCAACTTTTTCACCTTCCAGCTGGAGTGAAGTTAACAAAGCCTGGCAGTCGCCTCTGCGTACTGCCAACCACAAGAGAAACTGCTCCTCATGAGCCAGTAAGCAAAGTATTTGAACCCCAGGGCTGGAGAATAGAAAGGAAGGACAGGGTTTTTTGTCTGAGGAGCTCTCATTTTACAATTTGAAAATGCACTTTTGTGGTTTAAGCACAGAGTCGATGCTTTACTCTGTTGCATATCTCGGGAGTCCACGAGGAAGCAGAAGGGAAAACAGGTTGTGAAATTGGGGCGGGAGGCTCTCTCCACCCTCTTTCTCATAGACGTGTGGGCAAGAAAGTTTGTTTGGGGTCTTGTAGGGTTTGGATTCAAGAGGAACCTGAAATGTGCTCTGAAGGACCTGGAGAAACTCAGAGTTTATAAAGGGAAGACACACAGGGTTACATAAGTTGTTTGGAAAGCATCAGAAAGGGTGTAGACAAAAATGATTCACGCCAGTCTGAGGTCACTATGCTAGTTGCCAGACTGGAGTTCAGCCACACAAGCCTCGTTCAGAGTTCTCAGAGAGGATGTGGCCGCTGCTGGCACTGGCATGGTTCCCAAGCCCACGTTCCATCCACGTGTGCGCATGCATGACAGCGAGTTCCCCGAAGGCCTCCCGGACCATTTGAGGGACTCTTGACATTCCTCACTCCATTTCAGATACGTCTGAGCACACAAGCCTCTCTGGGTGTTGGGAAGAAAATGGGGTACTGGTGGTCAGCTGATGATATAGATGGGTCCCTCTGCGGCTGAGGAGGGCGGCCATTGCCCACCACAAAGTCGGGGTTCCAGAGCAAGGAAGGAAGGATGGATGCATCTTGGGTCAGGCTCCCCGGAAGCCAGTTTATTATAGAAGCATATAACTTGGGAACAGCCAGATGGAAGACACAGGGCCAGACCTGGGGACCGGGCACAGAGCTAACATGCAGCCACCCTCATGGCTGCAGCTCCACGGCTTTTTGCTCAGAGCAAGCCAGACACCCAAGAGGCCTATTGGGGGCGGCATGTGCTGGTCGCTTTTGGTAGGATGAAGGCACATTGGACAAACACAGAAACGTGTGTCCCTGTCCCAGGTGATGGTGAGGTGGATCAAGGATCGAAGGTAAGCCAGAGGGAAAAGCCGATCATAGGTGAAGGGCATTCAGAGAGAAGACACAGTGTGGGGAACCAGACAAAGAAGAGGTAAGGGTCCATGAAGCACAGAGACGTGAAAGGTTATGAGCGGTGTGCTGACCCATGCGTAGGACTTTAGACTTTGTCCCGAAAGCCGTGAAGATGCCATGTTTTACAAGCTCCACCTGTCGGTAGGGGTCATATGGGTCTCCAGGATGAGTCTCAGGGAAGACAGACTTTCATGGGTTCAGGATGGATCCTGGAGCCCAGTTGATGAGGGTCTGGAGCAGAAAGTTCGGGAGGATAAGCTAATATGTTAACAATGACGGCAGTACCTGGTCAGCACACTGGACCACGGTTTTCCTATCTCAGACTGAACCGCACGTCCTGTACTTTACCCGTGCTGGCCGGGCTCCTGTGAGGGCAGCATTGGA
The DNA here is from genome assembly GCA_032199065.1 of Smutsia gigantea. Lineage (NCBI taxonomy): Eukaryota > Metazoa > Chordata > Mammalia > Pholidota > Manidae > Smutsia > Smutsia gigantea. The sequence continues at coordinate 59,242 of JAVSCE010006208.1, forward strand.
CATCCAGAGGAAAGAGGTCATGCTTGTTGTTTTGATCCTCTCTGTTAACAAACAAATCCAAAAACCCCCTCACGTCCTCCGTGTTGCGTGATTTCTCTCGGGGAGCGTGATGGATGTGCACCGTCCTGCTTAGTTACATAACAGCCCGTTGTGAGCATGAAGGACGCGTGACCTTTACGTAACTGGCGAGACCAAATGTGTTCCAGATGCTGAATGACTTATCCTGGGGTGACCCCATGCTTTGAAAAAAATCTGATGTGTCACTAGAAAATTTACCATCGATGGGGGGTCATTTTCATTGCCATAGAGTGAAAGTCAGCTTTCCTGATAGGAATGTTTGAAAGGTGTTGATGTTGAAACTGTGGACCTTCCAAGGGGTGGCAGTGCTTCCCAATGTTTTAAGTATAGGAACGGTTGAGAACAGAAATGGAATTTCTAGGCAAATCAGAAAGACATGTGGGGTTTGTTCTGCAGTGTTCTCCATGCGTGGTTATTAATCACAGCTTCCTGATGAGCTGTCTGCTGCAAATAGTACAGACCCCTCCCTGTTCCAGGATGCAGGGAACCTCCTATTTGAAATGAAATATTGTTAAGTGGGTTGTATGGCCAAGACAGTGAGGTGACCTACAAGGGATTTCATGGGTGGGAGCCCGACTTGATGATGCCTTCACACATGGTGATGACTTTAGGACCACTACGATGTCGTCCGTAAATCCCGTTGCTCACTGAGGGTTGAATGGGATGTGGACAATCTTCCTGTGTCTGGGGCAATCCCTGCCGTAGCCACATTTTCCTGCTTACCTTGTGGCCAAGGTGAGTACTGGGAACTTGGGATCTAGGACCAGATGCATCCTGTTCCCAGGCTTTTCCTGGGCAGCTCCAGGCACGGTGAAGGAGAGCAGAGGTCCATGTCTCAGGAGGTGGACATGGGAGGACAAGCGGGAGCTCCGGGGCTGCCAGGGCATGCAGAGACCACTGAAATAACCCCAGAGCCCAGTTTGGTGGTTTGGTTTCAGGGCATCCTCGTGGCTGCAGAATCCCAAGGCTGGGTGTCCGGCTGAATTTGTTTTCTGTCAATGCATAAGAAATGACTGCAAACTTCGCATCTTCCATAAACGCCGATGTGTCCTCTCACTGTGTTTGTGGACCAGGAGTCCAGGCACGGCTCAGCTTGGTTGATAGACAGCCTCTCAGCACGGCAGCAGGATAAGCGAACGCTATGCTCACGTGCCTCGCCCTTTCTGGCTGCGGACTCCCCCATGGGTCCCCCACCCTCCGGCGGAGGAGGGACAGTGGTATGCAGACACGGTTTTGTAGAGGGGACTTTGCTAAGGGCATAGACTCACAAAACATTTCCTGAGGCTTTGGGCTACAATCATTTTATTCCTTGGTTTTTTTGTTTCTTTCCCTTTATACACTCTTTCCACAGAGAAACCAACACTTCACATATAATTAAAGAACGTTTCAGACACTGTTACATCAACGTTTCTAAATCTCAGTTTTCTAACAGCAACTTTTACAACATCAGCTTCATATGAATAGATACGGAACAAAATCCTTCATGCCAACAGGAAATGCTGACATGAAGAACTAAGGTTGCACATGTTTATATCAAGTTCCAGTTTAGCCACTGAAACCTCATGGGGAGAAAACACTCCCCCAAATTCACCCGTCAATTTTGTATAACCTGTTCTCGAGTGTAAGCTGAAACACGGTGTGCCCTCTGTCAAAGACTGTTTTATTTATTCAGGGACTTGCTCATTCCTTCCTCGTTTACTCCACAAAGCTTCGGAGGAGGCTTTCAGAAGTAATGGTTTTAGTTTGACTTAAAAACAAAAAAGGAAACAGTCTATGACTCAGAATCGAAATAAATGCTTTTTCATAGTCATTTAGTTTGAAGAGTTGAGTTTTCTAGGTCCACGATGCTTAAGGGTAAACGCCAGGTGAAAGGTAAACTCCAGGGAAGGAAGTTTCCATGGCTGCTCTGTGACTTCTTTTTTAATCAATAACTTTTAATAATATTTTAACCTCAACTTATTGATTTATTAATATTTGAAAGCATTTTTTCTCCACCATGAAACATACTGAAATTCACACATTGGGATTTCTGTCCCCCTACTGATTTTTGTAACACCGATATTTCACATTTTCAGAGTACATGAGTTTTATAGCACGCTGTGACTTTTTCATGTGCTGAATATCCTTCCCTGGTCTCCAGATCCTTCTCCTAAGATTCTGCCCCGGGAGTTGACTTTTATGGATTGTATCAGGAGTTTCCGAGTCTCCTGGCTAGTGGGCAGCATTGGCCACTGGGGGCGATGTGTCCAGACAATACTCTGTTTCAGGTTGTGTAGTGTCCCCCCCCACCCGTTCTTCCTGTCCTCCAGAACCTGGGAATGTGGTCTAATGTAGAAACAGGATCTTTGCAGATGGGATGAAGTGCAGGATCTGAGATGAGGTCCTCCTGGATGAGGGTGGCCCTACACCCAGGGACAGGTGTCTTCATCAGAGACAGAAGAGGAGACACACAGACACAGAAGAGAAGCCATATGGAGATGGAGGCAGAGACTACAAGGATGTGGCCACATGTCCAGGGCCACCTGGAGCCCCCAGACTCTGGAAGAGGCAGGAAGGAGCCTCTCCTAGAGCCTGTGGAGGGAGTTCAGCCTTGCCCCAACTGGATCTCAGAGCCCCGCCTGGATCTCTGACGTCTGGTCTCCAGAGCTGGAGAGGACACATTTCTATTGCATTAAGCCCCTCAGTTGGTGATAATTTGGTATAACAGCCACAGGCGGTTCATGCATACCCCGTGTTCCCTTTCTGGGGTTCCCTGACTGCCTCATACATACCCCTACCAGCAATCCCAAACCCTGACCCTGAACCCCTGTGCCCTGCAGCTACTCTAGCTAAACTCAGTACAGCTCCAGGGACGAGCCCGTGAGCTCCCATCCTTGGATGGCTTCTCTTAGCCCTGTTTGTGCCTGGGGCTTTTTGCTGTGTTCTCTGCATCTCTTGCTCCACCCAGACTTTGTCTGATAAAATCACACCCTCCTGGCCATCTGGGCCGGCCCCTTCTCTTTCCCAGGCATTTGCCACCTTCATGCCTTTTTGTATACATTCCCAAGTATAGGATGGCTTTAATGGGGCCAATCTGATGCCTTCGATATTTCACATACCTTTACTTTGTGACCCTATAAAGCAACCACAGCTAGCAGCCCAAAGTGATTCAAAACACTGTTCACCTTTTTCCGCATCAAGAATTCCTGGAAATATGACACAGGGATTCCCACCCCATGTGGTGTGGGGCAAGGAGACCCTTTGGTATAAATCTAAAGGGGCCCATGAATCCAGTGAGATGGAGGAATAGGTACCATGAATGTGTTAGACATCTGTGGAGTATTTCCCCCACAATGTAAAATAGAGAGGCATTCCATGAATACTTCTTGGTTGGCCAATAAATAATGAACCCTCCCCAATGCTTTGTGTAGAGTAGTCAATGGAAATGTGTTGACTTAGAGGTGATTGAATGGGCGAAAGTTTTCCGTTGAATCAGATGTGTCAGCTCAGGAGCAGGAATGTGCCAACATGGTGTATGGCTTTCTATTCTTCCCAACTGCAGCGATGTCCCATATTCCAGCGGGGCCAGCGGGCTTAAGGCCAAATGATACTCACCAGCCTGGACCATACCTGCTTCTGCAAAATGAATGGTGCTTTGCATATCTTATTCTCTGTTCACCTTTGAATGGCATGCAAGTTCGGAGGGTAGGGAAGAAATGTTTAAGTGATGTAAACTTTGTCTGGTATAAGCTGCTGGCTGTACTCTTTGGAGTTTAAGAGTGAATGACAGCTTGCCCAATGAATCTTCCTGCTATGGGATGAATGTGTGCTTCCCCCCCACCACAAATCCATATGTGGAAGCCCCAAGCCCTGTGGGATCGTATCAGGAGGGGTCCTTTGAGAGGGGGTGAGGTCATTTGCCAGGGCCCCACGGTGAGATGACAGCCCTTGTAGACCCCACAGAACTCCCAGTCCCTCCTCCACATGCAGATAAAGCGAAAGGATGCTTCCTGTGAACTGCAAGAGGTTTCCCCAGACGCCGAATCTGCGGGCTTTTTGACCTTGGACTTCCAGTCAGTCCCAGAACACGAGAGACTGATGTCAATCATTTACAGAACCCCTAGTCTGTGGTGCTGTGTTACAGTGGCCGGAATGGACGAAGGTACTTCCCAAATGGAGGCTTTATTATAATGAATCTGGGCTCATGGAGCACTGATATTTTGGGATCTAGAAGACCTGGGTGTAAAGGAGGTTGCAAAGGTGCAAGGGTGAAGGTCTGAGCGCCCTCGGTTCTGTGAGCTGCAACTTGTGTCTGGAGAGACACAACCGCATCCCAAATTTTTCTGTTTCTTTTTCCCCCCGTTCAGAGCCACCTGTGTGAACCAGGCTGCAGCCATGCACCTCAAAATCTTTATGGGGTTCCTCCTTCCCCTCTGGAGGAAGATGACCACACTGGGTAAGGATGCAATGACCATCCCCAGCGGGTTGCAGACTAACACTTCCATCTGCACCTCCCAACCCTTTCCGTACTCCTGCCTATCAGGGATTTTTTTTTACCTGATGTCTTTGTCTGAGCTCATGCAGGGAGACTCTGTGGAATGGATCCCTGCATTTCCTCTATCTGGAAAACCCCTAAAAGTCCTCCAAGACATTGTGTAAGTGTAACCTCCTTAGTGAAATGTTTCTGAACTCTCTGACACCATCTCCAACTTCTTTTCTTCCCTTTGCACTGCATGCTCGCCTTCACATAGCACACCGTATTGTGCAGGCTATTGAGGTTTGCTCATGCGCCTCAATAAACTATTTGATCACAGAAGAAACGACTTATGTACCTTCACGTGCTCAGTGCCTGCAGTCATATGCACAACGCGCGAAATGGTAAATAAATGTGCGTTGGACAAATGGACCCAATTTTCCCATGGTCTGGTCTTGCACTAGGGGGCAGAATATGCTGAAGCCAGCTCTGTAGCTGGGGTGTGTGTATGGCTGACAATCTCGTCCCTCATCCTCTTCCAGAAGCTCACCTCTGGAGCCCAGTCCCCAGGCTGTGGGGGACCCCAAGCCACATGAAGAGGCCACGTGTAGGCGTTGAGGGGGACAGCCTCACCAGACATCTCAGCTGGGGCTGATTTCACAAGCTACTGATTCACATGGTTGGACCTGCCCTGGGAAGAGGTCCATGCTTGGTTTCGTGGCCGGCTGCCGCCTTTGTCAGGTGCATAATAGAGTTTCGACAAGGGGCTCCATGCTTTCATTTTGCACGGGACACTATACATTATGTACTTTGTCCCCATCTTGGCCAAAAGCCAGCCTCTGGGTGAGAAATGTGAATGAGCATGCATTTAGGGATTTGAGCCCCCATGCTTCTACTAGAACAGAGAACAGCCAGGACCTGTGCAATGTTCCAGATTCTTGAGCAAAATACATGAGTGGCTGCAAATACATGAGTGGCTGCCTTAGGCCACTAAGTTTTGGGATAGTGTGTTACACACCGTACCTGGCATGGTGAGACATTTTAGAATTAATATGTGTGTGCACTTTGGCCACATACCATTTTCATATGTATATTTGGGGGCGGGTGCGTGTCGTTGTATGGCAAAGAAAACCAGGAGTTTCCTTTTCTCAGTGCATAGCCTTTTGCACTGAGCTCAATTTTGCTCTGATGCATTCAGTTCAGTAATTTTATGTCTAAAGTCCTGTGTGTGTGTGTGTGTGGCTTTGATCCAGCTGTGGACGTAGAAACAAAGTAGAGACAGCTCACAGCCTATTAGGAGAATCAGATAAACACAAACACATATGAATTCAAACAGGTCTTCTGCCATATTCTGTGTTTTGGGAGACCCTACTGCATTTCCCTCTGGCTCAGCACCATGACCCTCACAGGCCAACAGTCCTCCTGGCCAATATTGCTCAAGGGCAGGACCCCACCCACAGTCCTGGACACAGAGCGACCAGCCCACACAGGGTGGACACACAAGGTTGTCTATTGCTTGAAGGAGACTCAGAGACACACGGGTTTCATGCTTCAAATGCATTACAGTTGTCTCCCCTTATCCCAGATTTCCCAACCTGAGGTTTTAGCTCTCTAGTTAATTGTGGTCGAGAAGCAGAGGATCCTCCTGATTTATCATCCGGAGGTCAACAGCAGCCTAACGCTAGGTCACAGTGCTTATCTGGCTCACTTCACCTCATCTCACCATGTAGGCATTTTATCATGTCACACTATCACAAGAAGGGTGAGTCCAGTACAGTAAGCTATTTTGAGAGAGAGAGATCACATTCATATGACTTTTACTATAGTGCATTGTTAGAATTGTTCTATTTTGTTATTATATTCGTTAATCTCTTACTGTGCCTCATTTATAAATTAGACTTTATCATAAGTGTGTATGTACAGGAAAAGTTTAGCATACACAGTGTTCAGTACTCTGCAGTTTTAGGCACCCATGAGGGGTCTTGGCATGTGTCCCAAGCAGAGAAGAGAAGCCATTATTTCTGAGAAGTTTATTCGTTCTTGATTCTAAGCCAGACTTACCACAGCTTTCGTTCCATCAACAAAGTACTTGATTGTGTATTAGGCAGCTTTCCTGCATCTTCTGATTTCTGAAGACCCCACCTACGTTCCATTTAACAGGGGGAAAAGAATCACACAGGCTCACCCATCACGTTTTTGCTAAATTCATTAAATTGCTGTTTTTAAAATGGGTTCAACCACTGATGGACATAAGCCATGAAGTTTCCAATATGTAAACTCTAGATGACAACACATTCTTTATCATTGGCCACCAATAACACTAAGGAGAATGCCAGTGGTCTGGAGGCAGCCAGGGGGCAGTGCGGTACAAACAGCCAGACTCAGAATGAAAAAGCTCTTGGTTCCAATGTCAGCCTGCCACTTATGAGCTCCAAACCCACAGGCAATTTCCTTATCAGTGGAAGTGGTCTAAGGAGTCCAGTATTCCTACTTCACTGTTGTTTCCCAATATATAAAGTTCAGTAGTTGTAAGAGTACACAGATGTCTGCTGAAAATTCACTTGTTTGTCTATTCATCTATTCATCCACCCATCCATCCATCTATACACCCACCTATCCATTCACCCATCCATCATCCATCCATCCATCACCCATCCATCCATCCATCCATGCATTCACCTATCCATTCATCCATCCATCCATCCATACATACATACATCCACCCATCCATCCATCCATCCATCCATCCATCATCCATCCATCCATCCATCCATCATCCATCCATCCATCCATCCATCATCCATCCATCCATCCATCCATGCATGCATCCATCCACCTATCCATTCATCTATCCATCCATCCATCCATCCATCCACCCATCCATCCATCCACCCATCCATCCATCCATCCCTCCACCCATCCATCCATCCATCCATCCATCCGTCCATCCGTCCATATGTCCATCCACCCATCCATCCATCCATCCATCCGCCCATCCATCCGTCCATCCATCCATCCATCCATCCATCCATCCATCCATCCGCCCATCCATCCATCCATCCATCCATCCATCCATCCGCCCATCCATCCATCCATCCATCCATCCATCCATCCATACACCCACCCATCCATCACTCCATCCACCTCTTCATCCATCCACCCCCTATATACCTACTATTCTACTAACTCAGGAAATTCCTCTTGGGCATCTATACAACAGATGTCATGTGGGATACAAAGACACTTCTTAGCTGTTTAGGCTACCCACAGGGACCTCTCTATCACAACATCTGGTAATGAAGATCAGAAATAAAAGTGGTTTAAATAAGAATGAAACAAATCTGACTTTTAAAAAAAGATGCCAAAAAAGCAAATTTCTCTCTCTGATAAGTCAAGAGAGTCAGAATAGGGCTGGTATGACCATTCTGCAGTGTCCCCAGCAACAATGGCTCTTCTTCTATGTTCCGTCACCTTCAAGTGTGGCTTCCATCCTCTAGGTTACCTCCTGCTCCAAGCTAGTTGCTGGGACTCCAGGCATCACCTTGGTGTTCCAGGCAAGGACAAGATGAAGAAGGGAAAGCTAGATGCGGCCCTTGCCAACCATCTATCTACCTTTCAAGGAACTTCTCAGAAGTTTTTCCGCAACAATTTCTGCTTACATTTATTTATTTATTTACCAGAACTTTCTGTTTATACCTACCTGCAAGGGACACCAAGGAAATACTCTTTTAGCTGCCATATTGGTAACATCAATGAAATCAAAGTTCCTTACTATGGAAGGAGGTAGAAGAGTGGGTGGGCAATGTGTGGTTTCACATGTATGCAAGATGAATGGATGGATGGATGATGGACAGGTGCATGGGCATATACATGTGCATGTACTTGCAGACATTTACCTACATGTATGTTGCGTACATCTGTGTGCATATGTGTGTATCCTTGTAGGACAAAGGAAAAGATAAGAGGCTCTGTCATTTAAATGCTTAGCCTTCTGTGGTGAGCTCATTTTTGTTTTTCTATGCATTCAATTGAGTAATTAAGTGTCTGAAAGGCAGCCTCTACGTTGTGGGCTGTCAGCCAGGTGCTGAGGTAGCAACAAAAGATGGGATGGCTCAGAGGCTGTGGGGAGACTCAGACAAACACAAATACATTAATATAAATCAAGGGTATTGGAATTAAACACTACTGCTGTCAGAGACAGGCTGGCAGCTGCCTGATTTCACTGCCATGTCTCCCAGAGTGGGCACTCAGGAAGCTGCTGAATGATGGAGTGTGCCAAGGAATCGTCGACAAGAGAGCATCCAAGGAACTTGGGGAGACAAGGCTGAGGAGAGGGTGCCTGAGCTGCGGAGGAGCGGGGAGGAAGGGACTGTCGGGGGGCGTAGCCCTGGGGAATGTTCCCAGCCAAGAGGTCTAGTGATGTCCAGGATGGAAGATCAAAGCCTTAAGCTTGAGAGGGCAGGAGAACTGATCCAATTCAGGGTCATGGCGGGTTTTATATATATACCAGCTTGAAAATTTGTCAGCTTTGATAGACTATCCAAGAATAGCTTAGATATCAGGAGAAAGTCTGGTAAACATGGTTTGGTCTGACCAGGAAATAAAAACATCCTTCCTTCTTTCTATCGATCTATCCATCCATCCACCCATCCACCCATCCACCCATCCATCCATCCACCCATCCACCCATCCATCCATCCATCCGCCCATCCACCCATCCACACATCCACCCACCCATCCACCCATCCACCCACCCATCCACCCACCCATCCACCCACCCACCCATCCATCCACCCATCCACCCACCCAGCCATCCATCCACCCATCCATCCATCCACTCACCCATCCATCCATCCATTCATGCTTCCACACAGGGCAAGGGGAAAGTCTTCTTGAGCCAGTGGCGAACGCTAGCATCATGCAGCTCAGAAACACTTCCTGGAACTTCTCTGTAAACACCTTGTCCTTTCTGCCAATTTTGCTTCTTGTAGCAGTTCTTTTTTCTGCCACCTTCTCGCCCTCTGCAAATACTTTATTTTCAGTTCTGAGAAGTTCTATGACCTGCCTTGTCATTTTACTTTTGCTCTCCACTGGGTTCTTCAGTTTGGCATGTAGACCCATCACCTAGGTCAGTAAACAAAGCCCAGAGGTCAAGGATCTTCCCTAGGAGATGGGAGAAGGGGCTAGTCTGTAGTTGTGCCTGTGTGTGCGTGTGTGTGCATGTGAGAGGGAATACACATGTATACACATGTAAGTGGCTTGGAGAGCAGATTCTGAATAGACTAAAGTCAGATGAGTTAACCATTAAAAACTGGAGATGGACAAGGTCCCGGCAGAAGATGGGGAGCTACCGAGGTTAGTATTGAAACATGGAACATTGCCATTTGGGTCTGTCAAAAGTAGGCAGATCTTGGTGGTATCCTGTCACTCATGCAGAGTAAGAGCTGTTTCCAAATGACTTCCGTCCCTCCCTTTGTCGAGTGGGTGGCCTTCAAAGACGTGTTCCTGGCAGTGTTTGATAACAGCCCAGAAGGCTTTCTCGATTCACTGTCATTCTGGATATTAGACCTTGCTGACTCCAAAGCATGTACAAAATATTATGGAAATTTTTATTTTGAGCCAAGGAAGGTAGCACTTGAAAAAAAAAGCTGAAAGTCATCTTGATGAACTAGAAATAAACATCTTCAAAATGTCTTTTTGTAGGAACACATACAAAAAGCTTCAAAGGCTTGCATTCAGAGAGCGACAATGGCCGATGATGGGCTCGTAAGCCCCTCGGTGATGAAAGGCACCCAGCCTCTAGAATCTTCTGGAACATTAAGATTGGTGTCAGGAGAGGTTTCAGCCAAGGTGCAGCCCAAATGTCAGGTAGGAGATCGGGGACAAATTCGAAAGGTTCCCCTCAGGAGGGGGTCTTTGAATCTGGACGTTGGTGAGAAGCACGTGGCGTCTTCCATCTGTGCTTCGCTCTGACGCTGATGTACCTCAAGGTGTCAAACTGGCTTCAGCAGCTCCAGCACCCCTTTGCCTCTGGAGTTCTGTTTGCCCTGGGGTGGGGTCCACACCCCTCCACTGGCCCCAAGACTGCAGCTAAGGAAAGGGCTAATTGACAAACCCAAGGCTGCATGGAGCACGGAGGAAAAGACGTAGAGGATGCATGGATGTGCGGGGGGCACGTGGTCTCAGCCTGTGTGGTCATCTCCAGTTAACTTCAAGAAGTGTAGCTTCAAAAATACCTTTTATTTTATTTTTTCATGAAAAATGACTCGTATCTCCATGCTTCAAAAAACATCATGTCTTAGGATTTCTATTGGCCAAGAGAAAAGATAAGATAAACCTTCCTGTTTCCAGGTGTGTGTGTCCAGCTGTTCTCTTTGTAAGACAAGTTTTATGCAGACACAAAAGGTGGATCCCGGGGTGCAGGATCACCCGCTCCAGCCCGGCTGGGGTCTGACCTGGGGCCCCCGCGGCCAGTGGCCGCAGATATCCCCAGAGGGACAGCTGTCAGGAGGCCCTGACTCACCGTGGGCGGCCCTGGTGCGCTGGGTAGGAGCTGGCCGGGTCTGAAGGGTGGAATGCAGAAATGTGACTCAGGGATTCTCAGTCCGGGATCTTGCTGCGGGAGCCTGAAACAACATGGATCGGGTTTTAGGGCTGTCTTCCTGATTAAACATTACATTTCTCGCCTGGGGCAGGGAAGGGCCTCGCGCTGCAACTCTGGCCGGTGCCTGTCCGCGAGACCACGACCAGGACTCCAGCTGCTCCGAAAGGGGGCGGAGAGACGTTTCCTGCTCCTCACCAACCCCCGGCCCGGTTTGGAAGGGGGAGCCTCCTGCAAGGGAAGACCTTGGCCCTCTGGGGAGTAGGGACTGAGGCCCTGGTTGCTAAGGCCCCTGGCGGCGCTCCGGGCTCCAGGGGGCGCTGCGAAGGCTCAGCAGCGCGCACTTGCCTCGGAACGGCGAGGGCTGCACTTTGCTCCCTCCCCAGGCGGAACCGAGGTCCTAGGAACGCAGGGTGTGCACACTGTGCTTCACTTTGTGCCCGTTCGTGGCCCTCTGGGGGGATCCCATCGGGGCCTGTACAGACATGGAGGGGTCTCCCTCCTTCCTGAGAAGAGAGGGGGTTCACTGCTTCCCAGAGAGGCCGCCCTGGAGCATCCCCGTTAAGGGAGGTGGAAAGGGCGCAAGGAGACGGGGACAGCCCCTTTCCAGAGGGAGGGTGGGGCTTTCACGTGCTCCCTTCGGGGCGTCCTGCAGTTGTTGGGGGCGGGGAAAGGCCCCCTCTTTTGGGAGAAGGGAGGGCATTTCACCTTCTCCTTTCGGGCCCACCCTGCTCTTCCTCTTACGGGCAGACAGGGGGCCCCTACCTTCCTGGGCGCGGGTGGGAGTTTCACTTGCTCCCCTCGGGACGTCCCGACGTGGTGGGGGCGGGTGGGGGACGCCCAGTTTCCGTGAAGGAAGGGGTTCCCCTTGCTCCCAGCCGGGAGACGCGCGCTCCTCCCCGCGCGCCCTCCCCGGGTCTCTCCGGAACGGGAGGACTGGGCGACAAGAGCCCCCAGCCTCCCGGCCCCTCGGAACGCCCCGCCCCGTCCCGCCCCGGGCCCCTCCCAGCGCCGCAGGCCGCGCACGCCACTCCCGGGATAGTCCCCGCGCGGCGCCGGGAGCACCATGGCATGCTGGGCCGTCCTCGCCCTGCTGCTCGGCCTTCTCGGCTCGCTGGTGCCCGCCCAGGGTGAGCGACTGGGGGGCACCCGGGGGTGGGACGCCAGGGAGGGCCACGGGGCGCGCCGAGGGCGGGGGACGCCTACCTGGGGGCGCGCTGTGGGGGGTGGGCGTACTCAGGAACGCGCAGTCTGGGCGGGGGGCGCCTTGATGGGCGCGGTCAGTGGGGGGGGGCTCGTACCTTTGGGGGTCGCGCTATGCGTTCGGGGCACATCGGGCGGGACGCCCGGGCCTCCCTCCCCGCCGGGCAGAAGCACGCCGTGCCAGCGGGTAGCCAACGCTCCGGGGAGGCGGCCGCACTGTCTTTCCGCCAACTTTCTTCCTGGGCCTGTTTGAACTCACTCCAGCGGGGAAATGTCAGCGCTTGTTTGCAAAGTCACAGCCTAACGTTTCAGGGAGCTGGGACCGCGGCGGACAGGATGTCACCACGCGGGTCACTTTCCCGGGGCTCCGGACGCCACCGCGCCCCCTCCCCGTTGTTCGATCCCTGCCCGCGCCCCCCGCGCCCCCGGGTCCACTGCCCAGCGCGCTCCCGCCCCGCCGCTTGGTCTGGGCGCGGGGAGCCACGCCCTGCGTCCCCGGCCTAAATTTGGCCTCGGCTAGAGAGCCTGCAAACTGGGGGAGGGCCAGGGAAAAGTCAGGAAAAACTTGGCGCCCTGGAAACGTCGCAAAACTGTATCCGTGCCTTGGGGCTCGCTGGGCGCGCGGCTCTGCTAAAAAGCAACGTATTCTCAGCAGATGCTCGATACTCCAGGGGCTGATCCATAAAACCCAGAAAGTGTCCAGAGAATGAACGCTCCCCCCGCCCCGCCCCATGACCCCCACGGCCCCCACCGGACCTGCCCTGTTTCTGGTCTTCTCCTTTTGAAAGGAAAGTGGGGATTGTGCTGGGCGTGGTGCCCACAGCTCACCCCAGTGAAAGGTTGTCTGGTTACTTTTCCTGGTTCGAGTGCACTTTTCAGGACTGGTCCCACGGGGGATGGACACGTTTTAGGAACGAGAGACGGGACAGAAGGCCCGGTTTGTGCTGGGACCTTTCCTTCTGTTGACGACTTAGCTCAGCACCAGGGGCTGAGCTGTGCGTCCCGGGCTCGTGGCTTTGGGGGAGGAGCATTTGCTAATGGATTGTACTGCTTGTACCTTAGAAATGGTGCTTTCAGTGGCTGACTTTAGAGAAAATTAAGGGTGACCCGTGACGGGTATCTTGCAAGCTTCCAGCTTGCAGGGGAGGCCCTGAACTTGGCTTCTTGTTTAGTATCAGCTCCCTAAATGTTCTTACTCATTCCCACCTGGATGCTCCAGGAGCAGGATTTCGTCTTGGGTTGTTGGGGGTTTTCTTTCTTTCTTTCTTTGTTTTTCTAACCTGCTGTATTTTTTGGAAGCAGACCTACCCACAGAGAGTTTGTCATCATCCCTCTGGTTATGTATTCCTTTTCCCCTGATTCATTCATTACTGAGCACCTCTGTGTGCTGGGGGACTGGGAAATGAATCAGAAGTTTCTGGTGGGGGAAGAGTGTACCGTGGGTGGGGGAGAGGAGCAGGTTAGTAGGACACAGGGATGGGACAATGGTAACAGTCCCATAATTCGACATTGCAGTGGGGCAAGGTGGTCCGTCATGGGGTGTGAGGGCGTGTCTGGGGTTCAACCGGTTCTCTAGTAACATTTGCCTGCCGATCTGCACATGTTGGGGCAGCCTTATATTCTTTGGGACTCAAAGAGTTCATTTTGTAATTTTTAGAGACACTCATAGCATCGCTAGCCCAGAATTGCCTGAATGGTGCTCAGAGAGTACCCAGTAACAACAAGGTCCTTGGTGCTGTGGGGAGCTGCTGGTGAAGATTTAGGGGCATGGGTGGGTAGGGTGGGCATGCGGAGCAGGGGGACAGGTTGGGGAGCTGACTTGGATCCATGAGAGCAGAGGAAGGACTGAGCTTTAGAACAATGTCCTTGAGGGCCCCTCTCTCCCCTTCCTTCCCTACTGATCTTTCTGGGGCCAGGGGCAGGAAAGGGCTGTTCCAGCGGTACACATGGGTTTTCATCAGGGGAGTTTGCATTCCAGCTGCTGAAGGTCACCACACACTTGCCTGCAGAAATATGCAGGGGGCTTGCTTTGCCTTCTGGCTGCAGAAGCCAGGGGACCTGTCTTCACTGAGGTGCTCCAAGCACTGGCCTGAGTTCAGAATCCTTGGGACCCAGGGACCCAGCAGTGCCTGTGGGACAGGGAGGATGGAGAGCGGGGAGGTCCCACAAAGAAATACGACTTGAATTTGTCATAGAGCAGGGGACCCTTGGAAATGCCTGGGGACACTCAGAAGCTTAGGGCGGGGAGGAGGCCACGGCAGATACTCAGCACACGCAGTGCCCAGGACGCCCCACCCCGGAAGGTGATTCAGCCCCACGGGTAGTCGGTATGGCTGAGGCTGATGAACCCTGGTGGTTTGGGCGTTAGAATTCAAGATTGTTGATGGCTGGGGTGTGACAACACAGGGCTCTTCCTGGGGTTAGGATAACCACAGGCCAGACTCTAAAAGAAGCTGGTCGTCAGGGTGAGCTCAGCGAGGAGCGGGTGTGCAGTGGGTCCGAGATGGATCTGAATCCGTGACCCCACACTTCCTCACCACAAAGGCGGCTCTGTTCCGGGTGCGGATTCTGGGCATCCTAAACCCACACCCCCCAGGCAGTGTGAGGTCTCCCTGCGATTCCCTCACTCCCACCCAATAAAGCATGGGCATCATTTCTCAAATATGCTGATCCGTCTCAGCTCTGTCCCATGGGTGTCTGTCTCTGCCTCCCCTGCAGAGGTCCTGGCCGCCTGCACATTTGGCTCTGATAAAAGCTAATTCATCTCATTTACGTTGGTGTTTTGGCTTTCCCTCCACTCTGCTTATCATGCCTCAACACTTTTTTTTTTTGCATCTGGAGATATTAAAATACTTGATGTTGGAGGGCAGGGACAGGTACATTTCTTGATCTAGGTGACATGCAAGTTGCATGCGCCCCCGGAGAGAAGAATGCAGTTAGTAGAGGCCTTTCACCCCGTCCACCTTCGGGAGTCACAGCGGCATGTCATCTACGATATCTGGAATGTTTTCTACCTTATTCCAACCCCCCTCCCCCTGCCAACCCCCCTAGAAGACTGGAGCCCCACCCACGTGGAGACCGTGTCATTTATTCCCATGGCGATTTTCCAATCATGATGGTTGTTTTAGGGAAAAAGAATCCCATGTTTTTTACGACTTCTGAACAGGATGAGAGATCAGATGGATGCCTCTTCTGGGGCTCGAAATCACAGAGTGTTCTTGGTCAGCACTGAATGATTCAGACGCTCATATAGACCTCACGGGGTTCGGAGCGCACATAGTGTACACGACATGCCCCCAGAACTCCCCCCCGCCCATGTAGTTTGTTCTGACTCTTGGATGTCTGCTGCATGTGCATCTGCAGCGCTGGCTCAGTGATCTTTGCCAATCCTTGTGATGGGTAACAAAGTATGTGTTTATAGAGACATCGCCCCCAAGACCTTTTGGGATCCTACAGTGGTTTGGGGAATACTTTCTGCAGACTGAGAGGCATTTTCCAAACCTCAGAGGGTTACCCCTACTTAAAGGTGAAGTGCCGGCAAGCATTCTAATCAACATGGACCTTAA
The DNA here is from genome assembly GCA_032199065.1 of Smutsia gigantea. Taxonomy (NCBI): domain Eukaryota; kingdom Metazoa; phylum Chordata; class Mammalia; order Pholidota; family Manidae; genus Smutsia; species Smutsia gigantea. Next base: position 75,143 of record JAVSCE010006208.1, read on the forward strand.
AGAAATAAGACATTCAAACTCTTGTGGTGCTGCTACTTACTGCAGAGTCCTGCATGGAGCAGAAAAGGGTGGTGTTGGGGCTTTATGATTAAACACACAGTCTTCCCCCAAGCCACAGAGCTTCCCCACAAAGGCAGAAAGGAAAGGAAGTGGTGTTATTATTGAGCAAACATAAAACGAGACTGTCCTGTGCATGCCAGGCATTACAGAGGCACAAAGAGATTTCACGTCTTTATGACCCTAAGTGGAGAGGACCTATTATCTATGTGTTCTCCAGAGGCGCTCATTTAGCCATTAAAAAGATGTACGTACGTTTGTAAAGGACAGAGGATGAAAGAAATTCTGAAAGAGAGCACAGAGAGAGAGAAGTTTCTCCCCATATTTTCCATGGAGAGTTTTCCTTTGAATTTTTATGCCCCCTTAAACCTTGCAATACAAACACCCATTAAACAAAATCACCCTTAACCCTTAGGATGCACAGAACACGTTTCCATGACAGTTGGCAAGGTGCGCATTCTTTTGCGTCTCCCTCCAGGGAGGATTGGCAGGGGGGTCGCGTGGGAGACCAAGGTGGATGATCCTGTTGACTGTTGCCATATTCCTTTTTGTCTCAGGACACCCTTGGACTTGTCATGTTCTTTTCCATTTCTGCCCATCTCTTCGTGAAAGGTGGTAACTAACCAACATCCCTATTTGTGTTGAGCTAATTCGTGGCATTTTTCACATCTCTAGAGACAGAGGGTTTCCTTTTCTTGAATTTCTCGTTCTTCCTCTTGGCCCCTTCCTTATACCCGTTCTGGGAGCTTGCACATGGGCGTGTTCTGGGTTTGTTTTACAGTGACTCACCGTTGCCACCGTCCCTTGTGTGGTCCCGCTAGTGGTATTATTTTAAAAGAATGCCCTAAACAGGAAACCAGAGACTTCCTGTTCCCTCTTCCCAGAGTTAGACACAAGCTTTCAAACCAGTGTTTGTCAAAATGGCAGGTTGGGACCCATGTCTGTGCTGTGAATTCGTGTGTGGCCAGCAGCAGCGTTGAGAATAGATGAGAAGACAGCATGTTCCCCCACCAGCCTTGCTGAGGAAGCGTTCATGAGGTTTTTTTCATTCCTGTCAACTGTGCATGGACTGGGCAGGGATAGAAACTGCCTCGGTTACCATGGATGGCAGTCAGAAGACTGAGTATCCCGTGCCAGATCTCAGCACCCTAAATCACTTTGCGTTCTCAGTGTTGAGTGGTTGCTAGGATCCCTTAGTTTTTGAGAGTAGCCTTAAAGTTGCAGTTAATCAGCAGTGTCTCAAAGAATAAAGTGATTACTCCAAGGGGGCTTTTGCAAAAGAGAATGAATTTTAATTCCTTATGTTAGGTAACCGTCCTTCTTCGGAAGGTAGCAGAGGTGCCTGGCCGCTACATTCCGGGGCTTGGAAGGCGTTACTCATTCTGGGTTGCAAACCTGGTAGCAAATCCAGATAGGCAAACCGACCAATCAGTTGGTTTCTTCACTACCACAGCCTCCCAGTTCTTGTCAGATGGCACACTGGCAAACATGGGTCCATACGGGATGCCGACGGAAGGTGCATGCATTTGCATAGAACACGATGCACTGAGGTTTATCATGGACAAAGAATAAATAGATGATGTCTTTGGGGACAGATGGATTTGGAGGCGTCAATATTTTGCACGAACTATGTAAAGAACCCAAATATCGCCAGTCAGTGTCTGCTGTTAGAGATCTTCTTTTACAGAAGGGCATGGATTCTGTCCTAAATATAAAGAAAAGCAGTGCTGTTTGCCATGAATGAGCAGCAGGTGTATCTTACCAGATGAAGGGATGTGCCAAGGATAGCTGTTAGGTATTCAATGTGGCATGTGTAGAAGAGGAGACGGTTTTGCGGGGCCCAGAGTGAGTGGACATGGATACGGACAGCTGTTTCTCCACCATGCGGGATGTGGTGCTGCATGAGAGGTGACAGCTGACCCTCCCTGCCAAAGAAACTGCCTAAGGACCAGGGACCTGGCCGGAGTGAGGGGGCACTTGATGAATACGATGAATGATTGATGGATAAGTAGATGTCATGATGGATGGATGGATGGATGGATGGATGGATGGATGGAGGATAGATAGACGACTGATCGATAGTAGGGAGATGATAAGGTAATGTAGGTGGATAGATAAAAGATAAATATACATAGATAGATAGGTACGTAGATAGATGGTGAATAGATAGAACATAGGTGATGGATGGATAGATGATATGTAGATAGAAAAGAGGGAGAGATGCAGCAGGGTACGTTGAGTGGCTTCCAGTTGCAGGTATACATGATGTTATTGCTTTGAAGTCAAAAGGACCTCAGTATAGCTAATTATGTCACCAGGCTTGCAGTCTCCATGTTCTGACAGGATAAGGAGCTGGCACAAAGTTGGGAAGGAATCAGAGAGTGGGAATGACAGGAAGATTAGACTTATCTGGAGTGTGGGTTTCACCCCACATCCTGCTGCAGGAGAAAGCTTCCCTGTCCACCTGTTTGGATGCCATTGCTGGCTCCCCTGGGGTTCCACTCCCGAATCTCTCTCCAGGTTAGGCATATGTAGGTAACAGCTGATGGGTCAGGTCTATTGGGTTGCAACCACGGTGTCTCCAGGGCTCCCTATTTGGAGCTTCTTATTTTCTCCCATGCCTCCATGTCCTCCTTCATCCCTATCTTTTGTGATATGACCATTTGCCCAGACCGAAGACTGAAGACTCACCCTTCACTCCCACCAGCTCCATCCTCCTACGTCCCATCTGTTAGCAAATCCTGTTGGTTTCATCTTTTGGTTTTCTCCACCCATGTTCCTTTTTCCACTTATGCTTTTTTTTTTCTGAGACTGGCACCCCTGACATCCTTCTGAGATGAGTGCAAGAGCTCTTAACTAGTTTCTTCCCTGGACTCCTCGGGCACTTTCATGGTCTCAGGACTTCTCTCAGAATATGTCTTTTTTTTTTAATGTACAACATAACATAGATTGGATTGCCAAGGAAACCACTTACGTGAAACCAGACGTCCAGCGTGCAGGCGAAGAGCCTGCCAGGTCTCAGCACTGCTCACCCTCCTGCCTCTCACCCTCCTCTTCTCTGCGCTGGTGTCTGCATGATGGCTCCCAGTGCAGACCTGTTCAGGAATGCTTCGTGGCCTCCAGGTGCTCGGCCCTGCCCCCACAGCTCTGGCCCAGGCCTCCCGGTGACATCTGATGCATGTGGAATGGCGAAGCCTGGGCTCTGGGGCCATGGGGCTCGGGTGTTGGCAGCTGGCAGGTGTCGACAGCACCAAGTGCTCCAGGTGTGGCTGTGTGGTCCGTAGAGGGCCACCTGCCTATAGCAGTAACATAGCATGACGGCGACGAGATGTTCTGGATTGGAACTCAGCTCCATGTGGAAGAGAAGTCCCCTGAATCCTGATGGCAGACTTACCAAGACCAGTCACCAGGGCCTCTCCAACTCCTTCTGGCTTCCATGCTCGCTCCAACTGGCTATCAGTCCATCAGACCATGTATCATTACTTCATCCATCCAGCCAGCCATGTATCATTATTTCCTCACCCATCTGTCCACCTATCCATCAACCTTCCCCTTTTCTTTCCTTCCATCCATTCACCCATCCATCCATCCATCTATCCATCCATCCATCCATCCATCCTCTACCCATCCACCCAGCCATCCATCCACCCACTCACCCATCCATCCATCCATCCATCCATCCATCCATCCATCCATCCATCCATCATCCATCTATCCAACCATTCATCTCACCCATCCATCCATCCATCATCCATCCAGCCAGTCACCCACCCACCCCTGTTTCACCTATTCTCCATCACTTATTATATCTAGGATCTATCTTTTACCTATCTTTATCTGTCTTTCTACTACCTATCCATCCATCCATCCACATCCACATACCCACCCACCCTTCCATCTCCCCACCCACCCCCACACTAGTCCCTGGTGCTCTCATTCATGCGTCCAGCTAGCGTAGGGTGAATTCTAAGCAGTGTCTGTGTTCTCCGTGCTGTTTCCTGGGGGCCCAGAGAAGACATACCAGGTTGTCATCCTCTCTCCTCTGCCTGGAGACGGACAAGCAGGGTGTCCGTTTTGGTGCAGTGTGGTAAAGGGGAGCGGGGACCACAGTGCCCCAGGCTGTTGGCAGAGGATGGCTCGAGGCAGCAGGGTATAAGACAAGGGCAAGGAGAAAGGAGGAAGCAAAAGTCCGTAGCAGGAGTTTGCAGAGCTGGCCACACACTGGCATCATGTGGATAGGCCTGCAAACCCTGGTGCCTGGGAGAAGCATTTCAGTTTCATTTTGGGCTGGAAGGATGCCAGATGGCTTCTCAGAGAGGGCAGCATTTTCTCAGGGCTTGGACATATGAATAGGGGTTTTCCTGGTATGGAAAGAAAGGATTGGCATTTATGGCAAGTTGAGGATCTGAACAAAAGCCCTAGGTGGTCAAACTGTGTGACTCCCAGGGCCTCAAAACTCATCTGAAACATGCTAGTGGTGATTTCAAGTTTTCGAGGGATACCCCATGACACCTCTTGGAAGCCACAGGAACTGTGTGCTTGGCTTTGAATGAAAGTTCCGTTTAGTCTTGGTATTCCTGGATTCCGTGTTTGCGCATTCACTGACTCACTAAAGTTTATAAGAAGTTCATTATTCACTACTGTCTGCATTCACATAGCTGCAAAATATTTGAATCACCTTTTGGCTATGCAGCTGTCAACAAGTGTCCTTTGTGTGGTCGTGCGATGTTTTTGCGTTTCTGCGCTCTGCTTGTGACCGTGCTGTTTGCAGCAGCCCCTTGCTCCTTGGTGCAAGAGTGTTACGGCAGCTTTGATCAGGCACTGGGCAGGGCACTGTTGGCCCTGAGCTCCACAGCACAGAGTCAATAGCTGGCTTTCAATAGAAACGCACGTAAGACAGGTTATGTGTTCATTAGCTGGTGAAAATGTGACCCAAGGCCATTGGGATAACCTGCTAATTCCCCCTGGGGCCAGTGACTAAATATTAGCTGGTTTGGTATTCCTACAACTTTACAAAACCTGAGTACCACTGCTAAGGGACATCAGAGTAATTAGTAAACAGAACCATCCAGCCTGTCTCTGGCCTCGAGCCAGGTTCCGGACACACAATAGGCTCCATGGCCTGGTAAAGTTTGGAACCGGCAATGGGTCATTCGGGCCGGACAGAATGGGTCGGGTGGTGACCCCTTTGAAGGAAGCATAGCTGGGGAGGTGGCTGCAAGCAGAGTTGGGCTCTAAGTTGGGTTCTGGAGCTTGGTTTTTGGGGAACAATGCCATGGTTTTCCCTTGGAGCAAGACTGGATTCATTGGGATCCCGGAACCAGCTTCCTGCAGCAGGAGTGAGAGGGCGAGGGTCCCGGGCCAGTGGAGCCAGCGTCACCCGGGGGCTTGATAGAAAGGGAGAGTCAGAGCCCTGCCCCACGCCAGCCCATCAGAGTCACTGGGTGGGGACAGCCCAGAAGGTGTGTCCCCAAAGCCCCTAGAAGTCTCACTACATTCCCTGGGGGTTTTCCAAAACCTGATGGAGCTCAGAGTAACCCTCCCAACCCCAGAGTCCAGGAAGGGCATTTCCAAAGTCATTCATCTCTAGCTACAGAAAAGTACAATGTTTCCATTTTTTTTTCAGTTCATTTTTTTTTCTTAAGGTATTATTCATATACACTCTTATGAAGGTTTCACATGAAAAAACAATGTGTTTACTACATTTACGCATATTATCAAGTCCACACCCATACCCCAATGCAGTCACTGTCCATCAGTGTAGTAAGATGCCACAGATTCACTATTTGCCTTCTCTGTGCTACACTGTCTTCCCCGTGATCCTCCCCACCCCATGCTGAACATAATACCCCTCAATCCCCTTCTCTCCCACCCTCCCACCCCTCCCACACCCCTCCCCTGGGTAACCACTAGTTCCTTCTTGGAGTCTGTGAGTCTGCTACTATTTTGTTCCTTCAGTTTTGCTTCGTTGTTATACTCCACAAGTGAGGGAAATCATTTGGCAATGTTTCCAATGTTTAAGAATAAAGTAAATTGAAACACCACTTACCATTGCACTGCCCATCATTATCCCTCCTCACCTGAGGAGATTTGGGCCTCACTACCCCTGTCTCCAGGGCCCCGGGGTTTATCCTAGAATTACCCATACGTACTTTGTTTACACCTGTGTTTATATAAGTTACAGGTTGTGTGAGTTATGTACTTTATAACTGCAGTCATTATTATAAATATAGCTTAAGTCTATTCTAATTTTATTCCTGGAATTCATTTCTAGTGTATTTACTTGTATTGATATAATTTCTAAGCTCTGTGTGTAGTTATATTAACTGTGTAATTTCTAGGTTTGTTACGGTAAATATCCATTCTGAGTCTCTATAACATTTCTATCTCATTGCTATACATAGTTACTTTTGTAATTCATAAATTCTGTGTATAAGTTATGTTATATAGTTGAATTTTATGTTATAAATATTTACATTTTATTTCTATTCTAATATAAAATAGCCACATAGAAATAGTGTGAAATTGTTTCATTAAAAATGGCACCCACAGGGCAGAAGGCCTGTGGTTTCCCTGTTTGCTGGTATCGCAGGAGATTTAAAAAGAGTTTATGTGTTTTTCTGGGGCATCTAGTGTTTTTTACAATGAGTGTATTTTGATTATGCAATTACAGAGAAGTTGCTAACAACAGGGATTTTTGTCTCCATGCTGTTTCCATCAGGGATTGGAAATTATTCCTCCCTGATGTCAGAGGATCTACTTTTTAAGAATAATGGACAGGAACAATTCCCATGTTTCCCTAAATTCATCAGTTGTTTCCAATGTAGCCTAACATTTTCTTACTTTGAGGCCTGAAAGTGATTGTTCGAATGGAGAGAGAACTCAAGACACATGACACATTTTGAAACGCTGCTCCATACCCCAAACATCACAAAACCCAGAAAAAATACTGTGCCCCTTTGAAAAAATTGTTTTCTTAATTTTCAAATGTACTTGTATTTCTAACTGGGCTCTAATTTATTGGATGCCTTGCCTGGTGAGTCACAGGGATGGCATTTTTTTAAGTATGATGAACGTTTTATTTGAACATAGAAAACATACAGTTGGAAAACGCACGGGCAAAGCACACTGACCCTCTCTCCCCCACACAGTTGAAAATCCTCATATAACTTTTGAAACCCCGCCCCCCCCCAAAAAAAACTTAACTACGAATAGCCTATGATTGACCGGAAGCCCTGCCGAAAACATAAACAGTTGATGGATGCATATTTTGGCATTTATATGTATGATTGACTGTGTCCTTACAATAAAGTAACCTAGAGGAAAGCAAAAGTTTCTTGAAATGGTTGCAAACCTGCACAAAATTTCCCAATATATTTATTGAAAAAAATCCACATGCAAGTGGACTCGTGCAGTTCAAACCTGCATCACCCAAGGGTCAGGTGTATATAAGGCACTTGAGAGGGACTGTCCCCGGTGGGCACAGCGGCGTTCCGGGGTGCCCCATGCCTTTGCTGGTGGTGTCTGTCTTTGCACGGCTATGTCCCCAAGTGTCGGTCCCTGTGTGTATCCACGTTTCCTTTTTATGGAGGCCCTTGTCCTGTAAGGGTGTGCCCTCATCCGCTAAGAACTCATCTTAGGCAGTGCTGTCTGCAGAGACCCTGTTCACAGGTGAGGTTCACATTCTGAGCTTCGGGGTGGATGTGAATTTAGGGGGCATGTGATTGATGCAGTGCAGGACATCTTCGTAACTCTCGTGGGCCGTGCAAAAGGCTCGAGTCCAGACTGTGGGTGGGGCTGTTCGCAAGAGCCTGGGCCACTGTGGGAGCTTTCTGGAAAGGGGATGTGGCAGACGACCTCCACCTTTTTCCAAATAAATGGAACGTCCTTGAGAATTGACCCTGTGTTCCGGGTCACGTTTTACTGATTAAAATGTCTTTTCTCTTCAGATGATACCCGAAAATCCACTCCAGTCCCCAAAAAACCTACTACTGGTAAGAAACAAACGTTCCTGGTATGCGCAGGGGACGGGGACAGGGACGTCACTTCTGAGGTGGGGTGGGGGGCCCGGTTCCCCAAGAGCCAAACAGGATGTCAGCAGCCGGGGAGATGTGTGATTCAGGGGCTCTGCACAGAGTCTGCTCAGTACTTGAGTTCTGTTGTGATGTGACACGTTGGCATCCCATAATTGGTGTAGGACAGTGGACACCGACGGTTCTGTGATGTGTTTTGGGGACGTTTGGACAGCGCCTCTGGGGGCTTTGACTCTGAGTGCCTGAGACTCTTGTTTTTGGATGTTTATTTCTTAGGAGGAGCCATTTTGGGGGCTGAGATGCTCATACCATCCCAGAGCAAACTCAGATCTCAGCCTCTAGGGTACACGAGCTGGTTTTCATTACAGAGTACTTAAAAATAAAAATCAGAAGTCAGGGACAAATGATGGAATTGTTCAAGGGTCCGATGCATTGTCGGTCAGCCGCCCAGAGGGACACGGATGCCAGGGTTATGGACGTCTCACCACGGTTCATGTTTTTATTTCACAGTTTAATAGGTCTGGTTAAAAACAGGGCGCTGTTCGGCAGTGTCCCCTCTTGAGTGAGTGGATGACTGGCTTCTGCCTCACCCACATTCGGGTCCTTGAATGGTGCAGGCATGCAGAGGATGCCGAGAAGTGACTGTGAGTGACTGGCTGACTTTGTACCGTCACGGTCTCCTTGTGTGGACTGTATTGACTTCTTTCCGCGTATCACCCAGGACTTCAGTACTAATGTCCAGTTTGCCTTTTAGATGATGACAGCTTAAATTTAGAAGATGCCCTTCCTGGCAGAGACCATGGTAAGTCTCCCTATTCTGTATCCTATGTGGTTGAATTGCTTATTAACAGCAGATTATTCTCACTTCCAAGAGCCTTCTCTCTTTTAAAAGATATGTACAACTGAATTTTGACCAGGAGAACCTAGGGAACTGTGTGGTGGTGGCCTTGGTTCGTGCTCTGGTCCTATATGATGACTTTTGGGTTAAAACTCTCACAGCTGTGGGATACCACCCAGTAAGTGTGACCTCTGCCAGGGGTGCCCTCTTGGGCGTGTGACCTGCGCCTTTACTCCGACAAAGCCACGTCCTTGATTAAATGCTTCGTGGTGCCGTATTGAAAGGCTTAATATGGTTTGGGACCCTACATTTCCACACACACGGGGCCCCGCATGTCCTATCACAGGCCCAGACACCTGCTTCAGTTTCTGTGGGAAATACAGGATGTAGAGTCCTGCAGCTGGATAGTAGTAGAAAGAAGTGGGCAGGTGGCCGTGGGTGGGTCTTCCCAGCAGAGAAACGCACCAGTTTCTGACTGTTCAGTAAACCTTCTGTTTGCCAACCCATGTTCTGTTGTGTTTACAGCAAAGTGCCAATAATCATAACACATATCTTTTACAGATGACCCAGGACAGCCTAACCCTCCCAAGCCAAAACCAGACCCAAACTCCAAACAGCCTGGATCTTCCGGTAAGACCCCTACCGGTTCTGTGGGTACACTGTTGTCTATTTAAGAGTACAGGGTTCCCACATCAGCCAAAGACAGGTAACTCCAGCTTACTATGTGGTTACCATGGACTCTGTGTGCAGGGTAATTTTTTCCAAAAGACATTTTTACTTCGCTGATTTTACTGCCAAGATTTGATGGACCCTGTAAATAACTGAATGCAAGATTTTAAATATGTAGAATTGATATGGTGAACGGTGTCTGCTGTGCTTCCCTTGTGGAGAAGCTACTGTGTTTTAAACGGTTTTTGCCTTTTTCTGACATGCCCGTGTAGACTCACCATAACCTGACACCCATTCTCCGAATTGAATTGCCTTCGCAATTTTACCTTTCGAGCAGGTTTTTTGCGTATATCTTTGTTTAATTTTGAATAGAGAGGAATATAAGTATCATTCTGCCACTGTGAACATTTCGATGATTCCCCTCTCCAGTGTTGTCTGTCAATGTAAACAAAATAGATTTTATGTAAACATGTTGATCTTTCATTCATTCTGCCATTAATATTATTTTTTTGTGATCTGTATTCCATAAACGTCTTCTCATGCCATTGGACAGTGTTTATTGTATGGCTTTTGACTGCTGCTTATACTATTATAGCTGATCCCTGATTTCGGAACGTGGCGTTTCTTCTGATGTTTTAGAATTACGACTCACGAAACACCCTAAGCTTATCATGCACTTTTGTTTTTTGGTGTTTTGTTTTTTTTTTTTTTTTTTGCTATTCTAGAAGTTAGAGTGTTTAGGTCAGTGTGTGTGAATAATGCTATAGTTTTTGCCATGTTTTGAAAAATTTGCCCCTAGAATTGTTACCACTATTCTGACTCCATCCAGCCATTGGCACAAATATCCCTTACCTCACACCATCCCCAATCCTGTTATTATACCAGAAAACCCTTATCAGATCCTGTCAAATATTTTACCTGCTTACCATAGTTTCGTGTCTTTACTTCTGAAATTCGTTTCTGAAATTAAAAAAAAAAAACGTTCAGTGTGTCAATTAGCCACACATGGGTTTTCTTTTGTGGGTTTGTTGCTTCTGCGTTATATTTTAAGGTTATCCAGCATTTCCTTGATGATGTATAAGCCTACTTCATTTCTTTATGGATATCCACATTGTCAGTCATTTATTATGGAAGTACTTTCCCTTTAATTTTTGCTTCTGAGTCATCGAAACAGTATTTTTTGACAAGCAAGACTTTATACACTTTTTTCCTCACGATGTCCTTTATGCTTGAATGGCTTCCCTGCTTTTGGGGGGCTATTTTTTCCTTTAATGTCAGAGTCATTTTGTCCTTGTTTGTCTCCCTTCTTGGGAAAGATGAAGCTCTCTTTATTTCCATTGGAATTGTTTATACCTCTAAACTGATTTATAGAGTGCTGACACATTTACACACTTGAGCTTTTTTCCTTGGGATTCTATTTTGTTTGTGCTTCTTTCTCCTGTTATTTAAATATATTTCTAAATTTTCCCCTAGTTTTTATTTGTTTCTATGAATATATTTTTATGTCCATTATCTTCCTGTTTATGTCTGTAATATAGAAATGAGTTTTTACATTATTCCTCACTAGCCACTTAATGGTGAACCGTTACTAAGTTTGAATAATTTCCTTTGTTCTGTGGCTTTTTTAAGAAGCCTCTTATATTATTTATAAATGATTTCTTAAAGCGCTCCCCTTTTTATGTTTATATTTTCTCTTTCCAATTTATGTGCCTCTTCCTCATTTGGCCTTGGCTAGAAAACTCAGGACACCCTAAAATACGAGAGAACAGCCATTTGTCATTCTTGATTTTAAAGCCCAAAGAAATGCACTTTTCAATAAAAGGAATTGTCTTTATTTTTACAGATAGATGTTCATTTCAGGAAGCATCTTTCTCTTCTCATTCACTTCCATTTCTAGTTCCTGAACATGAATAAATGTTCAGTTTAATCAGGTGCATGTTGTCATCAAGGCCCGTGGTCATTTTGTTTTTCTTTTAACCTGTGACTATGACAAAGTATAGCGAAGGGTGCCTTTACATAAAATACATCCTTGCATCCATGGACTAAACTGTCCTTAATCATGATAGGTTTTATTAAACTGATGGGTTAAATTTTTTGTGTATCAGCTAGTTATTGCTGCCTAAAAAAACAGCCCCAAACCCACAGGCTTAAAAAAAAAAAAATCTTAAAATTTGTTACATTGTTACATCTGACAAGTATGTTGTTACATCATCACATTTGACAAATTTATTGTCACATTGTTAAATCTGACGAGTCTGTTACATTGTTACATCTGATGAGTCTGTTGTTACATTGTTACATCTGATGAGTCTGGGCTGGGCTTAGCTGACCTTGGCTTGTCTGTTACACCTGTGATTAAGCTCGTGTGTCCTTGGGAGTTGATTTGTTTTGGGTGGCCTCGGCTCGGCTCGGATGACTGAGCTCATGCACATTTCAGCTAGCTTTTTGCAAGCCCCCCCATTCTCAAGGGGCAAGGGCACGAGCCCCCGAAAGATGTAATTTTTAATATTATTGATTTGTCTCCCATTTTGCTAATATCCCATTATCCAAGGTGAGTCACCTGGCCTCCCAGAGTCTAGAGGTGAGCCGCCAAATGCTCCACCCACCCGCAATGGGAAGAGTGAAAAATTAGCGCTCTTAGTGCAATGAGTCTATATCAAATAGTTCCTTTGGGGATTATTTCATTTATAGTCATTGAAAAGATGGGTAGGCACTTTTAATTTCTGTGGGTGCCATTGTTTTCAGGATTCGTAGGCAAGTTTTAGGTAAGGCTTATTTTAGAGGTCATAAAATAAATGGGGGTTTAGTTGTAGTTGCATATTTTGAGATTTCTTCCATAAAGTAGCACTTTTGTTGAGTCCACCCCATATCGGCTCTTGATCCTAAAGTTGTTTCCCCTCACTCCATGACCTCAGGACGCTCTGGACACTTCCCACATGACCCATGACACTGTATTTTTCCCCCATAGATGGCTTTTCAGATTCCGATCTCATTGGCGGGACCTCAGATGGAGGTATGGTTACATCTGCACCCATGTTTTTCCTCTCTCTGTTCCCTGTTGCCCACCTGCTGTTTAGAATCATGCAGAATCTAAAGTTTTAGCCCTCAGTGAAGTCACAGCTGTTTGGAAACCTCCTTTGGACTCTGCTATTCACAGACAGGTCAAGGGCATGGACCACAGGACCTGCCCCACAGAGGCTGGTCCCTGGTTATTACCCTCTGTTGCCGTGGGGTTGGAGGCTGGCTGATAGGCCCTTACCAGATGTCTCCTAATCTAACCAATCACATGATTCTGTTGGTGACTATCTGGAGTTGCCCATGGTGTGTGCTATTTCTTATTATTTAATGAATGTGGAAGTCAGAGCCATGAGAATGAAGTGGTGTGGCTTCACACAAATGACCCTGCTTGCCTACATTACAACTAAAAAAGCAAATTTTCTACCTCTCTCTTTAAAATCTTAGGTCGGCGTAAGGTCCAAAGCAGTATCAAACATAAGTAAATAAATATAGGTATGATAATATATATGTTTATAATAAGTATAGTCTAGTTGTGTATATTATATTTATGGTTGACCATTGAACAACATGGTTTTGAACAGTGCAGGTCACTTACATGGATTTTTTTCCAGTAAGCGTATTCAGAAATTTTGTGGAGGTTGGCAACCCTTTCAAAAAACATTTTCTTATCTCTAGCTTACTTTATTCTACGAATACAATATCTGATTCTTGTACAAAGTATGTGTTGATTGTTTATGTTATCATAAGGCTTCTAATCAATAGCAGGCTATTAGTAGTTAAGATTTTGGGGAGTCGAGCGTTATACATGGGTTTTTGACTGTGTGAGGGACTGATGTCTGTAACCCCTGTATTGTTCAAGGGTCCAATGTTTGCATATGGTTTGTTTTAATATGTATTTATATATACCGAGAATATATATATTCTCGAGAGCCCTGGCTGGGGTTGCCCCCAAGCCCAGGGAGAGAGGACAGCTCCCAGGACCCACTAGAGCCCACTGTGGGGCTGATTTGCGTCGGGAGGTGAGCCTGGTTTTCAGGTAAATGGGAGAGAGAAGATACGATCCATACTGCAGGGGTATCTCCACCCATGAAAGAAAAAGGGCTCCCTGATATTAAATATCAATATCAGTGCCGGACTTATATCTGTTAAGGTTCCCTCCCATCTCAAGGTCACAGGAGTTGACCCTTGGTAGGATTTCTCCCTCACCAAAAATCTTCCCAATGCAGTTTGTCAACAAGCCTGTTCCTGTCTTACAGGCGGTGGGGGTAGTGGCGGCCGACACAGCAACGACCCGGAGGGGCAGGGTATGTACACCTGGTGTCTGAGGTCTCAGGTTACCCATATGTGCTTTTGAGAAAAGGTGGAAGGCAGGGGTCAAGACATAACCTTTAGCCTTTGCTCCGTTGTCCTAAAGATGCTGGCCCGAAGTGGGATGGCTCTGTGCCACGTACATCTTGAGCACCTGGCTGAAGTAGCTGGTTGACGTCCTCCATGTACTCAGCCAGTGATGCTGACATGGCCTGCATTGCATCTCAGGCAGCTCACCAGCCTCCCAAAGCCCCCTGAGAAGGAATACCATGTGTATGACCCAGGGTTCCCCAGAGAAACAGACCACTGGGGTACATATAGACGGACACAGATTTATCATGACGAATTGCCTTCTGCCTTAACGCTCTAAGAAGGGCAGAGTCTGCCTCCCGCAAGCTGGCGACCCAGGGGAGCCGGTGGCGTGGTTCAGCCCCACCAGGAGCACCTGATTTTTCTCTAACCAGACCCTCAGTGTTGTGTATGATGCACATCTGCCTTGCTGAGGGCCATCTGCTTGCCTAAGTCTGTGGACTCAAATGTTCATCTTTCCTGGAAACCCCCACGTGGACACACTGGGAAATAATGGTTTCCCAGCTCTCCAAGCATCCATCAACCCAGTCAAGTTGACACATGGCACTCTTTCCTTTATGCGAGAACCCAGTGTCTGTACCCGCTATGCCGTAGACACAGGACGGAGGTACTCTGAGCATGACTGATACCGGAGGACCCAGTGTCTGTGTGCCCGCCATGCCGTAGACCCAGGACGGAGGTAGTCTGAGAATGACTGATAGCAGATGGAAACACCATCATAACAAATCACATGAATGTTATGAAGGGTCCGCGGCTTTGATATTTTAGAAAGGCTATGAAGAGCTGAGATCCAGCTGCATGATGCTGCCTGGCTGCTTACTGGTCCCACCTGGACATTTCCGCTCTGAGATGTGTTGCCTCACCGGCCACTTTCCTCATCGCCTCACCAGAGACTTTTCTCATCCAGCTGTTATGACTGTGAACTTGTCATAGGGGTGGGGAGGAGGCACGTTTTGTCCCCCTGAAAACCAGTTCCTGGGGGAAACAGTGCACATAGTAAAACGAATTCCAATGCCAGATGTCCCTTTTGGGGATCAGGAAGGAGGTGCCCCTCAGAGGGGCAGTATGGCTGGCCTCTCGTATCATGCAAACAGATTTGAGGCCATGTTTGGGAACCAGGCAAGACCCAGGAGGGGTCCCTTCCATGGTTTCCCAGTGGCCCAGGATCTCGGTGCCCAGCCTCACCTTCTCCCTCTGGGTGGGGTCACCAGCCACCTGCCCCGTGGTCATCTCTCCCTGACGGCTTCCCAGTGACTGTGCCCTGTGCTTCCTCCCATAGCCGACACCCCTGGGGTAGTCCCTGGCATCATTGGGGCTGTGGTGGTCGCCGTAGCTGGAGCAATTTCCAGCTTTATTGCCTACCAGAAAAAGAAGTTGTGCTTCAAAGAGAATGGTAAGGTTTTCACTGCTGCCTCCTTTCCTGTGTGCCTTTGCTAACTTTAAAACGGTGCTTTCTTAAACAAAAACAAAAAAACTAACACAAAACCAGAACTAGGTTGGCACAGAACATGTGTTAGGTGGCTGGTAGTTGGTAAAATCGCTGGAGTCCTGGAATCAGACATTATCGCTGAGCCGCCGGGGCTGCTCTGTGTCCGGTGGGTGGTGTGAATGTTTCTATTAGTAACGGTCCAGTCCTTGGGCTTTCCATCGGCAACGTGGGGGGCTGGCAGTGTGCATGCCATAGGACTTTTGTGAGGGTCCATAAGGTGGGTGGGAACGTCCTGATGGGCTACCTGGCAGAGAGCAAGGGTTGAAGAAGTGATTTATTCCTCATCGTGTGCCACCACCATCATCTTCATCATCGTTAACAGGAGTGATGGCTGGGGGATGGGAGGTGCGGCCTTCTCTCCACCCAAGGGAATTCAAATGGAGACAAGGCACCCGATTCCATTTCTGCTAGAAGTCAGTCCCCATGGGTACCGGGAAGGCTTTTGGACAGGACATAAGATTTGTCGAACATGGACAGTGCCATGCTTACCGCACACTGATGGGAACTCCATCATCGGGCATTTTGGAACCTTATATGCAGAGTCCCTAAGTCTCGTAGGATTTGCCGTGGGGTTGTCAGTAGGTGCTGCTGTGCACACGGCTAATGTTCACGCATCTCTGGACTACCTTTGCTCTGGAAAGTCTAACGAGGGGTGTGCTGTGATGCGGTTTGTTTGGGGCGGGTCTGTGGACTGTGGATGGTCCTCCTCCACCTCCTCAGACCCTTCTGAGGTCTGGACATCTCATGCTACCTACAATATTCAGTCTTTATTCCTATTCAGCCCTTGCTGTCACCCATGTAAAGAACCACCACCCAACGACTCTAGGGAAATTCCCAGAGATGTGAATAGATGCCGACTGAGGCCAAGTTCGGCCACAGGGTTGGAGTTTCCCCTTTATCTGCCATCATTCCGGAGTTTTAGGTCCACACACAGGATTTAGAGCCTGACATGGAAAATCCTACACAGCTCGTGGATTCAGAGGCTAAAACAAGCCACTGACCTTATGTGCCTCTTGTTGGCGTGAAGGCTCAGGGACTCTGGCTATGTCTTATTTCACACATGGGGCCGGGCCCCTCCTGTCTGCTGGGGAAAATCCCCCTTGGTTGGGCGTCAGAGGGCCCAAATGGGCAGATGACCAAGCTGGAGGACATGCCCCAAAGATGTACAACTGGAACCGAGAAGAAAAAAACAAACCAAGTGTGTAGTTGAGTCCCGGTGCAGATCTGCAGTTGGAAGCATTTCTGTAACCTTGTGTATGGGATGGCTGAACCCTGGGATATTTGTGTGGCAAGGTATTGGGACTTGGGGAAGCATTCAGGGGTCTTAATAGACTCAACGTTGTCCAGTATTTGGAAACAGGATTCAGAAATCGGGAAAAGCAGCCATTCCCCGTCACACCCTACCCCCATCCCTGGGTTTATGCTCTTAGATTGAAGTGTTCTGTCCATCACAGGGGTGGAGCAGGCATGTAAATGGAACAGCTCCCCATGTAGAAGTAGTTGGACTTTCAATGTTCAAAAATAAATGCATTCTTGTTGAAAAATTTGCTGAGGGCAGTCCAGGTTTATGCTTCTGGGAAGCTGGCTAAATTCATTTCCCTAGAACAGTTTCTATGGACTTAAATTCTTCTTAAGCCAAATGAACATGAGGTGTGACCTTAAGTCTTGATTTGCTTTCTGATTTTCATGGAGTTCGTGCCTTTGAGCATATGTAGATGCACAAAGAAAAGGGGAAAAAAGAAAGAAAGAAAGAAAAGGCAAGCCATGTACTTATTTCAGGAACTGGGGACTTTTTTGTCCAGCCGTAAAATGCCCAGCGTGAACACAAAGAAAATTAGGTGGTTTTGTTGTTTAAACAGCAAGGCTTCGGGGCAGGAGAGAGAGTATCGTTCTAACTACCTGGGTATGCATTTCAGCATTTACACCTGCTACTGAAAAGTGAATTTAGCGTGTGGTGCAGTTACATGCATTTATGCACAGAGATAGAACTGAAATGTGAATCCAGGTACTCGGTGCACAAAAATCCTACGATTTTTTTTTAGGGTCTGTGCAGAGCTGTTGTGTGGGTTCTATTTCTGGGATGGTCCCATTTCACCCATACATAGTTGTGAGCTTGGAGACTGTGTAAGAAGGATGTGGCCACCGGCAGCCCTACTCTTTGAAGAAACCTTCATGTTCCCAGAGGGGCTGTGAACAGTGTTGATTCCCCAGGACTTTGTCCTTATAGTGGAGTTTGTGGGAGCTCTTGAATTTGCATCAAAATGAGTCTCAGCACGTGGGTAGATGTGGGTGGGTTTTCCCAACATGCCAATACATAGATCACCTGGCATCAGCCTCGAGAGAAATTCATGTAAGAGCTTTTCCGTTATTACGGTTTGAGCTGATGTATGGAAAAAAATATCCATAGCCAGTGATCATGGATGGATCGGGCCTTTATTGCTAACGGTTGGGATTCATAGTCCTGAGAGTTTCATGTGGTTTTCATCCAAATGATGGATGCCAATCCATGGAGGTCGTTTTTGGACACAGGCTCAGGGTTGACATGTGTCTTGCATGTTGACGTATTGGCTTCAAGAAACTGCTGCAGGGGACGGGTGACGTGGAGCCTGACCCAGTTGGATAGAGCTTTGCCTTGTGTTCTGTCTGTTGATGTGAGCGACGCTGTTCTGTGTGCATGGCCGCTAACTTCTGTTGCTCACAGGCACATGCGACCACTGTTGGCAACATCCTTGGCTGGTCGAAGTTTCTGGAAGCTTTTGGGAAATGAGCTCCTGGCATGTCCCCAGACTTAATTTCAGTTTCCACTCTGCTCCTAGCTTCCTTTGCTGTTGGGTCTTGAAGCCTCTTCCAGCTTTTCTTCTGAGTGTCTTTCTAACATGTAGTACTGCAGGGAACATGGGCACACGCCTGAAACAAACCTGTCGGAAGTTTACTTTTGTTTTTTTTTTTGTCTTTTTCTCAATCTTCCGTTTCAGATGAGCTGAAGGTCTAGGGACAAGCAGAAAACTCTGTGCAGGCCTCGAGATCGAGCTGTCCGGTCAGCATCTGCCCACGGAGACCCAGACTCTAGAGCAAAACGTGCCTTTTGTCTCTGCTTGAGCTAAATGCCATGGGGATGGGATTCTCCCAGACGGTAGCCCATACCTTGAATTCTCTCAGTTTCCTCCCTTCTTTGTGCACGGAAGCTTATTATATAACCACACAGGCAGCCTCAGAAAATGAAGAGGACTGCAGATATTTTCTTGGAAACATAAGCCCCACAGCATTGGAGCAAGCAGCTTCCTTAAGTGACTGACTTGAGTTCATCATGATCGACGGAAGGCCCATGGATCCGGCAGGGGGGTAGGGGGCGGCCACCATCCTCCCTGCTGCATCCTGGGGCACACCCCACCCCCCTTGGGTCATAGGGTCGATCCTTTAAGCCACCGATGGAGGTGGGGACCCTGTCATGCCATAGCCCCTGGACTTCTTCGTCGTATTTTTACTCTGTTTCTTGTGAGGCAATTCCTAATGGTCACTGATGAGGTTTTCCCAAGAAGTGAACTTCCAGTTCTCGGGGGGGGAAAAAAAAATCCACATTTTTAGGAATAACTAAAAATCTCACAATTAAAAAATTTTAAGGTCAGTGCAGAAGGGGTAGGTATTCGGCCCTTGTTGACATAGGGGCTAGTGTGACTGGTCCATTGGGACGTGGGTTGAGCGCCCAACAACGAGGAAGTCTTTTCCTGGTTTTGGGGGGTCCCAGCACCATCCAGGGGTCCCCTTGAGCTTGACAGAGGTCAACCTGGGTGACCTTCTGGCTGACTGGAGGATATGTCCACAGGTTTCTGCATTCAGATAAAGGAAGCCTGTGCCCCGGTTAGCCCATCGAATCCTTCTGTGCCCCTAAAAATGGTGTCATTGGGACCCCCAAAATCAGGCACTGCTAGACAGTCCCCTGGTCCTCTGGGGCCAGTTTAACTCCAAGGTCCTGGTAGGTATATCCATAGAGAGACCCTCTAACACTGCTCTAATAACTACTAGTGGTCCCTACCCTAACAGGAAACCATGGGAAATACTTTAACAGCTTGAGACCCGGTGTGTTTGGTCTCCTAAATTGTAAGGTTCACTTGGGAGGATTAGTGAAGCCCCTAATGGAATCTGTTCTCCCTGGGGCTCAGGGCACTGGGAACAGGTATGTGGTTTCTCCAGCTTCTGCCCCCTGCAAGTATCTGTTCAGAGTATGTAGAACTTAAGATGCCTTCTATTGCTTGGAAATAATTTTGGCCCCAGAGGGATCTTACGCTCCTGCTACTTATTTCACGGGGTCTTTTTAAATTTTCTCCCACGGAGCCAGATTTTACAGACTGTTTCATGGCCCCATTAGAATATCATTGCTGTTAGCCATCTGCGTTTTTTTCTTGGTGGGTTGAAATTATTTGCCCTGTGAAATGACAGCGGATTTAGCATTTCTTGCCCCAACGGTTTTCTCTAACACGTATTTGAGCTTTTCACGCACCCCACATCCTGCTGATGGAAGGCAAGATGTTTGTGGTTGATGCTGTGTCATGCTTCTAGCGAGTTCTTCCCTTCGGGCCTTTTTCTTTATTTTTTAAATGTAGGATTTGAGTCTCACAGGGGTCTCATGACAGATGACGGGCATTCATTTCATGCCCCGCCCTGCTCCGTTTTTCTGGGACCTGGGTGAAAAGTCACGTTGTGTGTTGTTCCTGAAGGCATTGCAGAATGGTGCATTTTCACAAAGATGAAATCTTCGTGGGCGGAAAACAAATGGTTGTGAATGTGGAGAGCTCGTGCGGGTCCCTTTCATGCAGAAAACGCTTATGTGGTCTTAGCAGCAGCCCTGTCAAGAAATAAATATATTTTGTCTTTGACTCCCAAGTGCATTTTGAATTCCGTCGCCTGTGCTGTGTGCCTGGGAGAACATCTGGGGGCATGGTTGTGTTTTCTGTTGATGTGTGCTTGAGGAATGTGGAGATAGAAATTTGGAAATGAAAGGTGGATCAAGGAAGCACAGCAGCGGAGACGCAGGAGCCCCCAGGGCTGGTGAGCTTGTGATGCCCCTGACCGGGGCATCCTCCGTGGTCTGGTTCCCAGTGCATCACTCATGCTGCCTTGGGGGTGGGCGGCTCGGAGAGTAGGGGGCCCAACACCCCGAGACTACCCCCTTGTAATTGCCCCCTCGGTATTTTCTTCTTGCTTTCAGCCAACCAAGGCGAGCTCAACATGGAAAACCATCAGAGCAGCCATGCAGAGCCCCCCGGTGAGCGGGGCTGTTGCCCATTCCCCTGGCTATTTGCTTTCCTGTATCCCCACCCCACCCGCCGGCCTGCCCCAAATCTGGCCCATGGGGTTGGATGGGTTCTGCACTGTCACATGGTTTTCTTGTGAAATGGTGTCTCTTCGTCTTGGCAGTTCACCGGACTCTGCTGGAGAAATAGAAGCTTGGCCGCGGAGCCAGCCCCCTGCCCCCGAGGCTAACCGCCGGATTGCCAGACTTGCCTGCGTGTCTCTGTGTCACCTGCAACAGCCAGCCCCACCCAGCCCGTGCCTTTGCTCACGTCGGGACTCTGCTTGACTCTCCAGTTGCCTGTCGCCAGTGGGGTTGATGCTGTTGACTAACCATGACTTTTGCATCTAGAAGGGAAGGGCCCTTATCTCCCCCATAGCCCTTGGGGGCTCCCCGTCATAAAGTCCCCTGCATTCGAATGTCGACCCCACTGAGGTTCCCCGACCTGGAACTCTGGGCCGTGTACAAATGACACGACCATGGAACGCATCTGAAACATTCACAGCATTGACCCTTTACAGAGTGGGGTAAGACTCCATGAGCTTCCTCACTGCTTCCATTCGGTAGGATTTTTTTCACACCAGACTAATAAAAAAGAAATTAGAAACCAAGTACTTTTTACGTAAATATTTTGCCAGGGGGTGACTGCCCCACAGACATGCTATGCAGATGAGGGAGATGGACCCCGTATTCTCTTTTCTGAGTCTGGAAGACAATTGCCAGCTCTTGATTTCTGGGGTTTTCTTTCTCTGCCAGTGTCCTTACCCCGTCGCACTGGGGACAGACTTCTCAGCATTCGGATACTCCCCTGTATCAGCTATTCCATGCATTCAGATACTCACCATACATTCAGATACTCCTGTGCATTCTGTTCCCATGAATTTAGATACACCCCTGCGTCAGCTACTCTACATGCATTCAGATACTCCCTTGCAACATGTATTCCCCTGCATCCTTCCATTTGTGTGAATGTCACAAATTTGTTAACTGTCCCCTCTTTACAAAATGTTTTCACTGCTTTGATGTGACAGTTCCGTTTCACTTAGGGGTAAAGCTGCTTTGCAGCCAATTATCTCCTTCTATACTCCCTCCCTGCTTGGAATGAAGTGCAGTCAGTGATGACTTCTCCCCACTTAAAAGGGCAACATGTACCCTTTCAGGCGTCCAAAATGCTTGCTCTTCTCTGCCAGTGTGGGAAGGCTTCTGCTTGGAATTTTCTTTTCATTTCATGAAATGCAGAAGCTCTGGTTGTCTAGATGGGATGGACCCAATCCGTAACTTGGCTTCTGAAAAACTAGGATATTTTCTGCATGCTTTCAGCGGCCCTGGTAAACTGATAAAAAGCCCTCAGACACGCTGTTTTGGGGAATCATTAACCTGTCCCTGATAATGGTGTTGAGAGGTTCTACAGGACATCTGAGCCAGGGTTCACTTAAGTCACTCCCTGTTCAAAGATAAGGTGTTAGGACACCTGGTGGGCTGCCTTCACAAATCCCTGGATTTGCAGTAAGGGTAAGAGGGAGGTGTCAGCCATGGATTCGGGGTCTTCTGCACTTCAAAGCTCAGAAGCCCTGCCAGTGGTTTGGGGGTGGATCTCTGAGACACTTCCCCCGCCTCGTTCTGTTGAAGACTCACATACACCGCCCCACACTCATATCCTTTTACTGGCTTCTATGCTTGCTTGCTGAAATGCTTTCAGAGCACCTTTGTCAAGATAGCAATGGGGACCGTCGTCTGCATCTTTTGGCATTTAAGATATTTTTCTGTCTTGACACTATGATGACTTTTGAGTATATGAAAAGGTAAAAAAATGATTGATAGGAATAAACCTAACGAAGGAAGTGAAAGACCTGTACCCTGAAAACTACAAGACATTCCTAAGAGAAATTAAAGAGGACACTAACAAATGGAAATGCATCCCATGCTCTTGGCTAGGAAGAATAAATATTGTCAAAATGGCTATACTACCCAAAGCAATCTACAGATTCAATGCAATCCCTATCAAACTACCAACAGCTTTCTTCAATGAACTGGAACAAATAATTCTAAAATTCATATGGAACCACAAAAGACCCCGAATAGCCAAAGCAATCCTGAGAAGGAGGAATAAAACAGGGGGAATTACACTCCCTGACTTCAAGCTCTACTACAAAGCCACAGTAATCAAGACAATTTGGTATTGGCACAAAAACAGACCCACAGACCAGTGGAACAGAATAGAAAATCCAAACATTAACCCAAACATATACAGTCAATTAATATTTGATAAAAGTGCCTTGGATATACAATGGGGAGATGACAGCCTCTTCAGCAGCTGGTGTTGGAAAAACTGGACAGCTACATGTAAGAGAATGAAACTGGACTACTGTCTAGCCCCATACACAAAGGTAAACTCAAGGTGGATCAAAGACTTGAATGTAAGTCATGAAACCATAAAACTCTTAGAAAAAAACATAGGCAAATATCTCTTGGACATAAACATGAGCGACTTCTTCATGAACATATCTCTCCAGGCAAGCGAAACAAAAGCAAAAATGAACTAGTGGGATTGTATCAAGCTGAAAAGCTTCTGTACAGCAAAGGACACCATCAGTAGAACAAAAAGACTTCCTACAGTATGGGAGAATATATTCATAAATGACATATCCGATAAGGGGTTGACATCCAAAATATATAAAGAACTGACGCACCTGTACAAACAAAAAGCAAATAATCCAATTGAGAAATGGGCAGAGGACATGAATAGATACTTCTCCAAAGAAGAAATTCAGATGGCCAACAGGCACATGAAAAGAAGCTCCACATCGCTAATCATCAGAGAAATGCAGATTAAAACCACAATGAGATATCACCTCACACCAGTGAGGATGGCCAACATCCAAAACACAAACAACAGCAAATGTTGGCGAGGATGTGGAGAAAAGGGAACCCTCCTACACTGCTGATGGGACTGCAAATTAGTTCAACCATTGTGGAAAGCAGTATGGAGGTTCCTCAAAAAACTCAAAAATAGAAATACCATTTGACCCAGGAATTCCACTCCTAGGAATTTACCCTAAAATGCAGCAGCCCAGTTTGAAAAAGACAGATGCACCCCTATGTTTATCACAGCACTATTTACAATAGCCAAGAAATGGAAGCAACCTAAGTGTCCATCAGTAGATGAATGGATAAAGAGGTGGTACATATACACAATGGAATATTATTCAGCCATAAGAAGAAAACAAATCCTCCCATTTGCAACAACATGGATGGAGCTAGAGGGTATTATGCTCAGTGAAATAAGCCAAGCCAAAAAAGACAAGTACCAAATGATTTCACTCATATGTGGAGTATAAGAACTAATGGAAAAAAAAACTGAAGGAACAAAACAGCAGGAGACTCACAGAACCCAAGAACGGACTAATAGTTACCAAAGGGAAAGGGACTGGGGAGGATGGGTGGGAAGGGAGGGGCAAGGGGGAAGAAGGGACATTACGATTAGCAGATGTCATGTTGGGGGGGCACGGGGAGGGCTGTACAACCCAGAGAGGACAAGTAGTGACTGTATGGCATCTCACTACGGTGATGGACAGTGACTGTAATGGGGTTGGGGGGGGGACCTGATGAAGGGGGTAGTGTAATCACCATAATATTACTCATTTAATTGTAGATTAATGATATCAAAATAAACGTATTAAAAAAAATAAAAATAAAATAAAAAAGAACCCAAATACCCCCCCAAAAAAATGATTGAGACCCCCTTGGTTATTCATCATATCCAGTCATTACTTCATTCAACAACCTGTTGGGTGCTCACTGCGGTCCAGGTGCGCATATGATGGGTGCAGCGTGGACATCTCATCCGTCAGGGACAGGGAAGACCAGTTGTGAAGGGCTGAGGGCCAGATGAGCCAGTTTCCGGGGTCCCATTGCTGACCAATGCAGACTGCCTGGTTGCAAAGGTGCGCGGAATAGCCATATTCCTTCCAGACGGCTCATCCAGGATTCCCTTTGAGGTCAGACTCTACAGACTGGTTCATTTTGTAATAACAAAAAAACAGTCTTTTTGTAACTATGTGAATATAAAAATTGACATTTTAATAAGCATCACCATCCTATAAGCATAAATGTCTCATTAAAGAGAATACTGAAATATGGCTATTTTTTAAAGTATATGAAATTAGGACTTAACCCAATAAATCTAAACGTTTAAAAATAAGCTTTTTTTTTTAAGGAAGGTGGGTGTACATCTTTGTAGATTCATTTTAATTTCACATGGACATCAAAATACAATCTTTTCAAAAGCTGAGTTTAAATTAGATGGGTGATTAGATCTTCAAATATCTTGGCAAAAAATACTTTGTTTCATCAGCTAAGAGCTTTCATATGAAGAAATCACAGTCCAGTGAAATTTGCAATCAGGATAAAACATGTATTTAAGGATAAAATAGTAACAGTAGTAAATTTGTTATACGTCTGAGTCGTAACGTATTTAACCAATCAACTTAAGCTGTGGCCAAGATTTTGCTCTCAAGAAAATGCTGCATATCTTTGGAACTACATTATTGTGGTCCTGTTTAAATGTGTGTGTTGCATAAATGTCTAAAGTTGTCTTTGTTAGGCAAAAGGGTATGTGTGTATTTTTTTTGTATGTATGTACTGCCCAAGCATCCTCCAAAGATGTTGTATAAAATCATGGTACCCCCCCAGTGGTGTCTCAGATCTACAAACTTTCTGATCATTGCTAATCTATTAGTTGAAAAAAATCAAATCAATGGTTTTACGTTGCATTTCTCTTCACACAAGTGAGTTTGAGAATCTGTGTGGGGAAAACCCATTTCTGTGGCTGCCATTTGAATTATGCCCTCTGCCATTTTTCCTTTTCTGGTCCTCTTCTTATTGATCTGTAGCAACTCTTCACATATTAAAGATCATGCCATTGGCCTGTGAAATAGGTAGCAAATGAGATTTTTCACTTTATCCTAAGCCTTTTAAATTTTAAGTGAAGTGAATTTTCCTCATTCGTTTTTATTATTTTTGTCTTATTTTATATTAGTGAAATTAGTTGGTGGTTTCTGGGTTTGCTTTCAGACTTAGAAAGACATCTGCCATCCTGACATCATTTTGTTTTATCCTTATAGTTTCTACTAACACTTTTATGGGTTTATTTTTTTTTAACCTTAAAATACTTGATCCCCTAGGAATGCATTTTTGTATGGGGAATGGGAAAGAGGTTCCTTTTTATACAGGTCCTCCCCACCCCATGGAATAATCTCATTATTCACAAACCATTTAACTGACCCATATTTTCTCCATAGATTTGAAATGCAGTTTACATCATGCACTAAATTTAAATTCCTGGCTATTGTGGGGCAAGAGATCATTCTGTATTCTCTTTTCTCCCGTGATCACTGTTTACAATGAAGCCAGTGCTACGTATTTTTCATTTTTGTGGGTTGATAATTATGGGTTTTTGTATCTGGTAGGATAATGGTCTGTCCATTATTCTTAGTCTTCAGAGTTTTCTTGGTCATATTTTGCTGTTTAACTGTTCAGTTCTGTCTTAGAATCAGCACCTTATTCTAACAAAAGTCCTGTTTGCATTTCAACCAGGATTACATTTTCAGATTCATGTAGGCACATTCATAATTTAGAGTCACTGTGTTTATGAACAAGCTATACCTCCCCTTTCCTGGACGTCTTTTCTATCCTTCGTGGTATGTTCCTGTTTTCATGTAGGTTTGTACATTTCTTAGTTTATATGAACACTGCTAATTTCTGTTAGCTCTGTGATATGAAAACTTCCTTAATCGTATTGCTTACTCATACATATGGATGCACACACACATATACATAATAATTATGAAAAATATGTAAATATAGAAAGTCATGAAAATATTTGTGTGTGAGTGTGTGTGTATAAAATCATGAAAGATCTATTCCTCCTAAAACCTTTCACCAGGTATGGGAACTAAATTCAGTTAAATGATTTTTCCAGATGTGTAGAGATCATCAAAGGACTTGTATAAATATCATGAATTAAATATACTTACATATGCTCTCATAAATAACCTAACACAGAACTGTCTTTTTACTGTCACATGGGGTCTCACTTGTTTTTTGAAGAGGGAGAAGTACAGAAAGTTAATTTTTACCTTTATTTCTCCCCAAGAGAGAAACAAGAAAACAAAGCAAATCACTCCTACCCACATGTACACATGCCAGGCCCATGTAACTGGAGTCAAACCAATTTCCCAGAATATGAAGAAGAAAGCCTGTTTTTCTCTTGAGGATTCCTGTGTGGATATCGGAATGTGAAATTGCTCTGTGTCCCATGTTTGGATGAGTTCACAGTTACATTTCTTCTGTGTGTGTGCACAGGAGTAACTGTGCTTAGTTTGTGTTTCTCTGTTGGGGGGAAATAAATGTAAAAATCAACTGGAAAATGCTCCCTTGTTGCTAAGTTTTTGGATGTGGCTGTATAGATTTTATCTTTCCTCCATACACTCCAAGCCTATGGGGGATTCACATCCACGTCATGTTATTTATTTTGTGTAGCTTTGCTTCTCCATTTTACCTTCTCAAAGAATCCTTTAGCAATTACTCTGCCATTCCTCAGTTTGTGATTCATTTGATACATCTCGTCTCCTTTCTCTGGAGTCACCCACCCTGCACATAGACACATCCCCCGAATCGAGTGTTTATTCCCTTCATTTCTACTCTTTTTCAGTATTGTAAGTATGCAAGGCTCTACCTATTTATTCAAGCCACAGTGTTCACATGGATATTTCTTGTTATTGTTATTTTCTAGAGAGTTGGGCTTTAAAAAAATTTTTCCTGTCAACCCAGGGGCTTTAAAAACGTCCACATGACACATCGGTGTCCTTGGCTTTTCCGGCTTGGTGATCAAGGTCTGATGTTATATAGTCCTTGGGGAAAAGGATGCTGTCTAGTTATCAGGCTTTCTTTGTAGTCCAGTGGTGAATTCTGTAAAAGCTCCAGGAACTTGGGGAAGCATGGGTGTGCTCTGTTTTTAAGGTATTACATTTTAATGAACCGCTTCTGGTTCCAAGATGGTTTTATAGCCGAGATCCTGGGGCACTCCTGGGAGGCTGTCACAAAGCATCAAAGATGAGGCGGGGTGGGGCTTAGCCAACAGATGAACATTCTCTCACGGTCTGGAGACCAGATATCCTTGGTCAAAGCATCAACAGGACTGGTCCCTCCTGCAGGCTTCCAGGAGAATTAGGTCGGTCCCCACTTCTGGAGGCTGCGTGCCACCCTTGGCATCCCTTTATCCCACATTCTGTCATCACGTTGCCTTACCACATGCCTGTCTGTGTCCAAATGTCCCTCTCATTCATAAGGACACCACTCGTTGGGTTACATCCCCTGTGACTCCAGTACAACTTCATCCTAACTATATCAGGCCTGACCCCATTTCCAACTAAGGTCCCATTTTGAGATATTGCACGTTGGGACCCCAACATAGGATTTTGTGGGTGGGGTGCACACGATTCAACACAATTCCCCATCCCTTCTCCCAGCGCCTGGCAAACACCTCCTGCTTTCTGTCCCTATGGGTTTGCCTGCTCTGGACATTTTCTATAAATGGGATCCCATCGGTTGTGGCCTTTTGTGTCTGGCTTCTGTCACTGAGCACAGTTTTTCATCCACATTGTAGCATGTGTCAGGGCTTCATTCATTTTCATGGCTGAGGATATTGGAAGGAAGCACTTTCCAAACATGTCACCTGCTCTCCTTGACTGTCCCTCTGATGGTTTAGGATTACATGTGCAGGATTCCTAAAAGCTTCACACACTTGTGTGCACCAAAACACGATCCATACATGTAACTTAGCTTTATAAAGATACTACACAAAACACAAAATCCAGATCCTGACAATTGAGAATAATATACACATTTCTAGATGCCAAAAATAATGCAGAAAATGTCAAAGATTCATTTGTCCTTTAAGTCTTTCACCTAAATCCAGCTCTTCTAGGGATTTATTAATAGCTTTCAAAACCAAGATTTATTTATTTTTCTTTCTCATGCACGTACTCTATTCATCAGAGGGGTCAAAACCCTTTGCAAATTTTAACTTTTTATTTTTCCCTACTGCTTTGTTAATCAGTGAGGGCATGGGGATAAATATGGCTTTAGGGGAAAAAATAAACACTGTGAAAATAGGAAAAATCACTGGGCTCAGCGACCAGGCACTTTTCTTCTCCAGACAGGTTTCAAGTGGAAGATGCAAAGAATTTGGCAGTTACATAAAATGCCTCCAACTTCAATAATATATGTTCATCCATTTTTGCCTTTTCTGTGGAGTGAAGTCAAAAGAAACAGCAAAGGGGGAATTATCCAAACTGAGATGGACCAGAAAGGTGTAGATTTCTGTGCCAGATGGCGCCATGGGTCTTGGAGGGGACGAAACAGTGAATCATCACAGGAGACATCTCAGACCCTGTTCCCTGACACAGAGTGGTTCTGCAGCGGTCGTGAAATGTGCTGATCATGGGCCTCATGTCATGTGATCACCCTGATTTTCCATTCAGTGCTTCCTCATCTCTACCTTAGGTGGCCACTGGAAAGCTGGGTTTGGGTGATGAGCATTGCTGGTAAGGACAATGTCTCCATGGTTCATGGAGGTCAGTATGTCAGGGAGTGCCCATAGGAATTTGGCTCAGGTCGTTTTTTTTCAGAAGTATGACATTTTTGCTGAATCCAAATTCTGTTTGGGGTTGGGAGGGACGCAACAATTCAAAAAATGTCCGTGGCTAGTGCTACGTCTATGCAATTGTGCTATGTAACATGATGTAGCATTCACACCCTGACAATGATAGTTAGCATTTGGGACTGTGGACTTTTCTCTGGACTGAAAGAAAAATGTTTTTGCTTATGAACTGCCTTTCTTCTTTGTTTCAAAGAAAGAAAGCCACAGGACTCTCTGGGGGTAGCTGTATTAAATGGCCACAAACCAGGGGACTTAAGCCACAGGAATCATCCTCCCCAGCTCTGGAGACCAGATGTCTGAGGTCCAAGTGGGGCACAATCGAAGTTCAGAAATTCAAAAGTACCCCAAGGCTCTGCATCATATAATGTGACACTACATTTGCAGGGTTCAGGATCTGTGTCCTCTCCTCTTTGCAGAAAACCTCCAGGTTGGCATGCACACCTTGCACCTGGCACATGCCTGGCTCAGAGCAAGTGTGCATGGAATGTTAGCTGGGTGAAGGTACAGCCTCAGCCCATGTCCCATGCCCAGGAGGCAGAAACCCCAGAATTTATAAATGGGCTTCTCACCACCTCTAACACAGCTCAGGTGAAAAGACACACGACCAGGTATCGTTTGCTTCCCTCACACACATATCCCCACCCACATTTGTTCTGCCTCCTGTGAAGATACCTGAGAGCCGGGCACATGGAGTGACTCTTTTAAGGCACATGGTCTATTAGATGCAACAACAGGGATTTGAACTCAGGTCTGTGCCTTGTCCCGGGGCCAGGTCTCACCATCGTCGCCCTGCAGGAAGGCTCTTGGGAAGGACTCTGGGCAGGTGGGGCGTGTCCCGCTGTGCTCAGGGCCGGCACCTTTCATCTTGGTGCAACACGCACACCCGCAGAAAGCAGAGCGGCTGAGCAGGTGTGCCGGCTTTGTGAAGCCGAGGATGCCCATTGGCTCCCGGTGGCCACCTGTCTGCCCATCCTCCTGAGGGTTGGCCACTGCAGCCTCAGAGCAGCGTGGCTGGCTCCAGGACGACGTTGAGCGTGCACACACTTGTCCCACAGGTTCCTGGCTGTGGGGTTAGGAATCTGAGCGCCAGGCGCATTTGGTTTTGGCAAACAGATCATCTTTTGGTTCATTCTTTCCACTTGGAGAGACATCGCCGGCTTCCTTCCAAGCTGGGACACCAGAAGTCAGCACGTCGAGGGTGGAGTGGCCGGATCTCACAGCCTGCAGAGCCTTTTCCCCCAGAAGCCGGCAATGGAGGGCAGCCGGGGCCTCTTCTGGCTCATGTTCCTGTGTCTTCTGATGCACGTCCGAGGTGAGGGGCATTCTGCTCTCAAGGGAGGGCTGTGTGGGTGTGGATCTGTCTGCTTGCTTTTAAAAACTCCTTTCAAAGGAGGTTTGCTGAGTGAATGTCTCAACTGTGCAGGACTGGATGACAAAGGACACGGGAAATGGTGGCTCTGAGGGCGGAAAGGACAGGTTCCGGGAACTAGAAAGAGAGGATGTGGACAACAGCGCTTAGAGGCAAACTGCGTTCTCTGGTTTACGGCAGGGTGTGTCTCACCCACTTCAAAAATGGCCTGTTTCACTCACGATCTAAGCATGATGAGGGGTGATGGGATTTGTAAATTCCTTGTTTCAGGGGGGAAAATAGGAGTTCGGCCCAGTTTTGCAAGGTGGAAATGGAGTTGCACACGGCTGTGTCCAGTGGGACGGCTTTCCCAAGGTTGGGTCGGCTTGCAGGACAGCCTCCCTCCAGATTTTTCAGCTTTTTCGTAAATGCCATCCTTCAATTGCTGCAAATTGAAAACATCTGACTTGTTTACTCCCCAGACTGAGACCAACTGGCAGTTTTCCCCAGAATCCGGGATGTGGGTTTGCTGGGGAGCTGGGCGACCAGAGGAGGACCTCATTTTGGGGACTATATGGAAACCCTGAAGTGTAGGACAGAAACTGCAGCTGGACAGACTCCTTTGGCCATTTTTATATTCTGATTCCAGGTGTGGTTGCCAGGTAGGATTTAAGAGTGAGAAGTATTGTCAGTGAGGAGTGAAGACATTTCATTCAGCTGTGGTATTTATTTCCTGTTTGCCCTATTTCAGGGATGGTTAAGGACAAGGACTTGGTATGTAGGAGCAGATGGGATGTGGTGTTGGGAGAGACCCCACGGTCACACCCAGGATTCCTGGGACCCTTCTATTAGCTGTGCCATCTTCCATCCCATGCGGCATGCAGGTGGGTTCAGTAGCCTCTGAGGATGGAGACGTGCTCGTCCCTAAATGTCTACACAGAGGAGGAACAGGAGGGCAGACATCCTGTGTCACACAGAGATGCCTGGCCCCGGGAAAGCCCTGCCAGGATCATGCTGGTTGCCAGGCACCCATAGCTTAGCCACGGTCCTCCTACAGCTCAAATGTTCAATGCGCCGTCCATGAGATCCTCGGGGGCAACAGGGGGTCAGATTCCTTCCGTTAGCCATGCAGGTCACCAGGAATCGGTGGGGACCCTTGATGGGTTTTGACGTGTTCTTCCCACAAGAGAAAACTCAGGAGCTGTCCTGGCCCACGGCCGCCACGTAGTTTGAGTGCCGCCGTGTGGAGGTTTCTTCACGCCACTGGCTGGTTCTCACGCAGCTCTGCGACGAGGTCATATGCCTGATGCCATTGTATAGGGGCGTTTGGGAAGTGCCGTGTGATGACAGGCACTCGTGGGGTCCTGGGAACCCCCCCATCAGCCTCGGGACTTGTCACACCAGAGGGTCAGCCTCTCAGGCCCTGGAGGGCATGCGAGTCGCCATGTAATGTGGCTCTGAATAGATTCCGGGTCAGCAGGTCTGGGTGCAGCTGGCATTTCTTACCAGGGGGCCCCACTTGGAGGTTTGTGGGGTGAGCCAGTTGCACCATCCAGGGAATGGGACCGCCAGGGTCCATGAGGTCCACACCCCTGAGAATAACAGCCTTGGTGATGGGGGAGGGAGAGTCCAAAACAAGCCCTGGGTGGCTTCTTCCTAGACGAGGACGGAAGGCGGCCTTGAACCTGCCTGGCGACCTTATTTAGAAGCCTTGACTATCCCACGCCCAGGCCTGCCAGGCCACCTTCACAACAGCCCTGTGAGTCACTCCAGAGGAAGGCAGTTGGTGTGCAGCAGTGACACTTTTGCTCTCGGGCAGAAGGAAACCGCCTTCGGGCGGCACATGGGTGGGCGTCACATGCTACTGCTTCCCAAGACCCCCCAAAGATGGTGAATTTGGTCCCATCAAAACCAGCCTTAAACACCGGCATCTGATTTGCATCATCTGGGGTGGGAGCTGTTAGATGCTCCCCATGTGATTCTGGGGTGCAATGGCTGAGAAGCGGGGACACCCCAGTGTGTCTCTTGGAAACCCACTGGGGCCCCCAGCATAGGGCTCAAGATGGGTGGGCCTGGGTGATGCTTCAAGTCAGAGAGATCTTGCAGCCTGCTTTCGAATCATGCACAGAACTGGAGTCTCACAGGCTGAAACAGAAAGATGAAATGCGCCGGATGGTTAATTTTATATGTCAACGTGGCTGGGCTATGGCCCCAGCAGTCTGCTCAAACACCAGTCTAGGTGTCCCTGGGAAGGGGTTTTGAGGGTAGGATTAATATCCACCATCATCAGCTAAATGGAAGGGAAACAGGTTGTCTGTGACCACGTAGGGCCCCCTCCTAATCTGTTGGAGGCCTAAAAGCAAACACTGAGGTTTTCTGGAAAGAAGGGAAGTCAAGTCAAGATGGCAGGGTCATATCCTGCCTCACTGTCTAGTCGGTCCCACAATCTTGTGAGCTAGTTCCTTAAGATAAATCTCAA
Organism: Smutsia gigantea; assembly: GCA_032199065.1. Classification (NCBI taxonomy): domain Eukaryota; kingdom Metazoa; phylum Chordata; class Mammalia; order Pholidota; family Manidae; genus Smutsia; species Smutsia gigantea. The sequence goes on from JAVSCE010006208.1 coordinate 108,484, forward strand.
TAGATAGATAGATAGATAGATGGATGATAGGTAGGTAGATGGATGGATGAATGGATGGATAAATAAGTAAGTAGGTAGAGATAGATAGATAGATAGATAGATAGATAGATAGATAGATAGATAGATAGATAGATAGATATAGATAGATAGATAGATGATAGGTAAGTAGATGGATGGATGGATGGATGGATGGTTGATGGATGGATGGATGGATGGATGGATGAATAAGTAGGTAGATGGGCACATAGATACACAGATGATAGCTAGCTACCTAGATGTAGATAGATGAATAGATGGGTAAGTAGACAGATAAACAGATGACAAGTAGATGGATTGAAGGATAGATGACATTTATGTAGATAGTATTTAGATACATGATAGAGAGTCTCTCACGTAAGGCAGGATTTCTCAGGGACACTCGGGGCTGGGTCACTCTTGGAGGTGGGGGGTTGTCCGGTGCACTGCAGGACAACAAACAGCATATGTGGCCTCCACCCATTTAATAACAGCTGCCCGCGACTCCCAGTGTGATGACCAAAAGTGACTCTAGGTATTGCCAGCCCTTCCCCAGGGCAAAGCTCCCCCCACCCCAGCTGAAACTGGCTGGCTGCAGCATCTCTCCCTGGGGATGGCGCTTCTGGCCTGCACATGCTGGGGATGCATCCCTGAATCGGGAACCACAAAGTGGCCTCCCCCATTGGTCAGGGGTCCATGAAGCTCGGCCCGAGGCTCCACCAGATGGCCAGGTGCTCAGTCGTTCATCATTTCTCACAGGGACCCTGACTGGAGTGTGATGTCACCCAGGGTGCTTTGTAAACTGTAGGACTGCAGAAGCCCCGCGTGCTCCCCACAAACCACGGGGAGATCCCTGAGGGGTGGGGCCAGGAGGGGCCTATAAACCAGCTCCCTGGCAGGTGACTCTTTTGAACATCAAGGAGTGACACAACCCTAAATAGCCTGCTAGATGGATACGGTGGTATTGGGAGGGTCAAACAACCCATTTGTGGCTCGACCTCCACGCCCACAGATCAAAGGGTGGTTGCGGGCCCCAGGGAAGGATGCAATATCAAGGGACTCTCCGTTGACGGGTGTGGGTGAGGCCAACATGGGTCATCTTGCTGCCGCAGGCGGGTGTCCCAGCCTTTGCAGGCCATAGTTCTCCAAAGCCAAACCCAACAGCCCATAGCAGCTGAACGCAGCCGGGGATGTGAAATGCCTACCCAGCAGCACCTGACGCACCTGCAGGTAACAGGAAATACTCAGAAACCTCAGAGGCTGCTGTTAAAATCTATAAAGAACATCTCTGTCCATTCTTCCTCTTTTTATAGACTACATACAGAGACAGCTGCCTTCCAACGCACGCAGAGTTTTAGTCACGTCAGACAAGGGAAGATGCAAGGGGTGTGGAAAAGAACGTTGGCACCCATGTATAATACCCATAGAGAAAAAAGGATAATTTATACAGGAAAATGATGATGTATATACAGGAGAAAATAGGTACATAGGGGAAAAAGGAAATATAAGAATATACATAGAAGATACAAAAGATAAGATATATGTAATTATAGACATACATAAGAAAACATTTATAGTTATGTATGTTCATATATATGTTTCCTTTTCCCCCCACAAACTGAACACCACAAGCAGCCCCTTGGTATTTCTGTTCACAGCCCTTCATTTCCAAATCTCTCAGCGTTTGGAAGTCCTGAGCCGCTGCAAGTCTGCTGGGATTTGATCACGAGCCCTTGTGAAATATACTGGGAATTTGGGGCCACAAAATTGTAAGCTGCTGTTTATGGGGAGTATAATGCTGTTTTATTTTATATTTTATTAGGTACGAATGATTTAGGGTTTGGGGCAGCCCCACATCCCTTCACTTTGCAGGGCCCTGGTGTGAGGTATCTCCAGCACTTTGCACAATGCGTTTGGACCTCACAATGGGGCTATATTAGGAGATGGGGTCTTTAAAGAAAGAAAGAATTAAGGGAAATGAGGTCATAGGGTGGGCCCTGATCCCATAGGACTGGTGTCCCTATAAGAGGAGATGTAGACACAGACACACACAGAGGGACGACCCTGTGAGGATCCAGGGGGAGGACGGCATCCACACACCCAGGAGGGAGGCTCGGGAGGCCCAGCCCTGCCCACACCTAGACCTCCAGGCACAGCCTCCAGGGCTGATGGATATAATATCTGTTTTTTAAGCTGCCCCCACCCCTGGGGCGTTTGCCACGGTGGCTGCAGGAAAGCAATGCAAAGTTCTTGTCTTGCAAAGTGACGGGGACACACAGCCTCAGTACCCCCTAGCTGCTGGTGAGAGGCACCACATCTCAGGCCTATGCAGACCTACCAGAGCTGAGCCTGTGTGCCACCCTTGTCCTGAGGGATCCGTGCCGTGTGCAGCTGTCAGTTTGCAAAGGCTGGTTTAGGACACACCATCCAACATGCCACCTGTGCAGGGACTGTCTGCAGACTTTTCCTTAAGCCTCCATTTCATGGTACCTGTCTTGCCTTGTGTGATGAAGCATCATTCCTTCCTTTCTGTGACCACAGCCATCCTCTGTGACTCTGTTCCTGGTGCATGGTGCAGAGGGCTTTGATCTGCAAAGTGCTAAGAAGGCTGCTGGGACATGGGATGAAGCTCACTTGCTATCGTCTGCTGGGAACAAGGAGGGTCAGTGGGCCTGAGGAGCAGACCAAGTATGGGGCCTCCAGCTCAGCTCCGGGGAGGTTCCGCAGCCCCTGGGGACAGTGTCAGTCCCTGCGTCCCTGGGGTGTGGAGGATGGGAACCCAGCTCTCTTTACGGCTATTTGCTCTGCTAGAGACCAAAGCCTCTGGAGCACCTAGAGCCTGGAATGGATTTAGTCACACACTCTTCCAGGGGAGGATGTGGAGCCCCACCGGAGACGCACCAACCCCACTGGGAACAACACACCACTGGCCATGCCCCTCGTCTCCTGCTTTTCATCTCCTTTCTAAACCTACACTGAAAACCTAAGCAGATCACTGATTTTCTCTGCTCTGGGAATCACGTGGTCCAAGGAAAGAGCTGCTATCATAGGCTTTCAGGGGCATATTTAAAAAAACTGATGGAGGCAGAGTCAAAGAGGGACCCGTGCAGTGTGCCTAGAGGAAGTCCAGGTTTGTCCCCTTGTGTCCCTGCTCCAGCTGTGGGTTATCCCGGCCCGCCCTCTGGGGGATTCCTAGAGGACAGGAAGGGTCGCAGAGGCTGAAGGCTCATGGAGTCGGCTGACCCCAAGAGGACTGGTTACATGAAGGGCCAGTGATCGTGTAACTGGTTCCAGGCCTTTAGACAGGCCTTGAGTTTCTTTTGGGCTCAGGGACTGCATGCACCTCCTTTTCTCCTTAGATGGGAGTAAGGCATTTGGAGGCCAGTGGCAGCTGGGTTGTGCACGTGGTTCCCACATCTGTACCCACGGTAGGCAAACACCCTTCATTGCTATGTGCTGGCCCGGCTCTGTGTTACCATTATTCCAACAACAGCCGAGCAGTTGTGTTGCCCCCAGCCCTTTATCATCTGGACTCGAGGTTCTGCATAGAAGTGGAGAAATTCAGGCTGTGGAAACTCTGATGTGAAGCGTGTCGGGATCTCCCGGGGGTGGAATTGGAACTGGGGAGGGGCTGGTACTCTGGGTTTGGTCCGTGGAGATGACAGAATTCCTCCTCCACATGCTACTGAGGGCAGTTTTCTCTTAAAGCACCAAGAACAGCTTTTTTGGGGGGGGCGGTGGGGACAGGAGGGTCGTGTTTAATGCTAAACCCTCACCCCCCACCCCACTAGCATGAGCCTGTCCACAGGCGTCTGCAGAGGAACAGCCTCCTGCTTGCAGGACACATGGGAGTGCTGGGTCCTTGGGCGTTCCTGGATCCCAAAACATGCGGGTTTGATTAAAACTTGCTGAGCTTGCTGGGAAGACACAGATCAGGAGTAGAAGTTATGTCCCAAGCCATGCCTCGCACACTGCGTGGACAACAAGGCAAGTGAAATCAAGTGTCCCGCATCTCTGGGACCAGCATTGTGTGCTGCAGTAACCTCCCCACCAGGGCTACGAACCAAAGTACATGGGGGCCCCTGCAATGGGTGGGGATACCCGTAATGGCGTGGGTGCAGCCCCTCAGGAGAGCAGGGGGTGTCCGGGGCTTCCTGCCTGGGCTCCAGGACTGGACGATGTCCGGGTGGCCGCCCGATGCTGGCTGGAGGCCACCGTGTTTAATGCAACGAGGCTGGGTGGGACCACACCCGCCCACACGTGTGAGTCATGCATGCACACTGTCCCCCCTCCAGTGCCACACCTACAGCTGTTGCCGGGCGACCGCGTCCCAGGAGGCCTCTCCCTGCTCACCAGGGGGATCCTCAACTCAGATGGGGAGGGCTCTTGAGTCTGATGGGGAAGGAATTCTCCACCAGGTCGAACAAGTGCCAACAAGAAAGGAATTTATTAATGCCAGAGTGGACACGAATGGCAGCAGCTGCTCAGGCAGCAGAGAGCAGAGGGAAAGGAGAGAAGATCACTGAATTCCTGCTCCGCATGGAGCCATCTCATGCCAACCCCTAAAGCCAGACTCACCGGGCGTCCAGGGTCCACTCAATCTGCACGGTGTAGGGACGAAGCCCTCACCACCCCAGGATGTGGGGCAGCCTCAGAGCAGTGGTTGGGGTGCCATGCTGTGCTGAGAACTTCCGCTTCCCTACGGGTCTGAAATAAACCAGGGAGAGAGAAAAAGATGGTGTTAAGATTAGAAAGCTGAAAAAGGGTCGTGTCAAAGACATTGACCACCACAGGCGGAGGTCAGAGAGTTCTTTCTTGTCCTTGTCGTGGACGAGCTCTCAGGGACGAGGGCAGTCGGCTTATGCAACAGAAAATTCATTTCTATAAGACAGTACACACTTGGGCATGCGTGTGGGTGACCTCAGAGAGGAGGAACATTTCAGGGTTTAGGGTCGGGGGTTTTACGGGGCCTTTTGTAGGGGTCTGCATAAGGCATGCTGTGTACTGCTGATTCATAATTCCTTTGAAGTTTTACCTTAAGAATAGGGTTATTTAGGTAACTGTGTTGATTCAGATCTCAGCATTCTTTATCCACATAGTTTCATTTACAGTTTGGAGCTCTACCTCCTGTCCTGGTTATAAAGTGACTTAATTCATGAAAGAGCTGGAAGACAAGGAAGAGCAGCATATAGATTAAGTTGAAGGATAAACTGGGCCTTTTTGCAGACTAGGTAGACTTTACAAGGGCTTGACCCTTGTCCCATATCCGTGTTCTATCTCCCCACCACAGCTGCAGGCAGGACCCACCCTCCTTCCTGCTGCCCCTGGAACATCAGAGACATCACCCAGTGGAGGAGAGACTGCCCAGAAGGGAGGAGATGTGGCGTCCTGGGCCGTTTCAGAGCTGCCAGGGAAGGAAGGCACTCTGGCTTCCTGCTACAAGCCAGGCGCTGCCAGGGTCCCATATCCCGATGATTTGAAATCCCCAAAGGCGGCCCAGTGCCATTTCGGGGAACCCCTAGGTGCCTCCCAGCCGTGCTGTGCAGAGCATTTCAGAGAAGCCAGGAGGGGAGATAACATGAGCCTCTCCAGAGCCATGGGAGTGACCAGCACACAGTCTGCAGGAGATTATCAGCTGATTCTCTACGGGAACTGCTAGACAGCCTCGTGCGGCAGTGGGGAGAATATTTGTAAACTCTCAGGGCTGTTGGAATGCCAGCTCCAGCCAGCAGAGCCGCCCCTGCAGGTATCTGCCCATTTGACCTGCACGGACAGCCAGCCACATGTCTGTCCACTGGCTGCTCTGGAAAGGAAGTGGTTTAGAATCTGGGTGGCTGACTGCCTCCTGTCCTCCAGCCCCTGAGGGGTGACTGAGAATGCTGGAGGGAGCAAAGAGGGGCCAGCTGTTCCCGTAAGAGGGGCTGGCACAGGCTGGAGCAGAGCAGACCCTGGCAACAGACAGGGGTGTCTGAGGGGACGTGGCACCTCCCAGAGCAGGAAACAGCTTGTTGGGGGTTGATCTGTAATTGTCTGGGACCATGTGCCACTGATGGGTGCACCCTGCCCTCAGTTTCCCCAGCCCTCCGATGCCTGAGGCTTGTCCTGGAGCTCATCTAGGGCCCTGGTTCCTTGTCAAGGAGCCCAGAGCCTGCCCTCGGGGTATCCCAGCCGGGCCACTCCAGAGGCTTTGCGGACCCCAGGCAGGATCCAGAACCTTCCTCGAGGGCAGGCCCAACAAGGGTACACAGGGAAAGAGACCCAGCACCTGGAGGTCACCTTGTTCAACCAGGGCCACCTCCTTCTGGGCGTGGGGGACAGGCTGAGGCCATCGCAGGGTCCGGGGGTGAATTCTGACTGTGCCCAGAAAGGTCCGAAAGGCAGCCTTCGCGGTTGGGCACACAAACGTCCTGGCATGAAGGGAAACCCTGCCCCCCTCCTGCCAATTTAGGATTCCTTTCTGAGACATGCTACCACGTGGATGAACCTCAAAGCATGATTCTGCGTGAGAGATGCAGACCCACGAGGATGCAGGGTGTGGGATCCGTTCACACGAAATGCCAGAACAGGCAGATCTGCAGACAGAATGTGGATTCGTGACTGTCAGGGGCTGGGAGGGGTGGGGAGGCCTGCTCGTGGGGACTGGGTCTCCTTTGGGGGCTGGAATGTTCTGGAACCAGACAGAGGGGGCGGTTGTGGAACACGGGGAATATGCCAAGTGCCCCTGAATTGTCCCGCCATAGGGGTGAATCCATGATCTGCAGCTTATACATCCCTAACGATGTTACAAAAGGTTGTCTGCAAAACGTGAGGTTTGGAAGAGCAAAGGTTGGCTGATGTCTATCTAATATTAGAGGCGGTGAGGGGGGAAATGTGTGTGGAGGAAGCACTTTCATGGGCCGGACAGGAGCGAGTGCAACCCTGCCAACCTCTGCTCATGAAAAGGAATTTTTGTGGGTTTTTTTTTTGGAGATAACATTAATATGCGTAAGCGTCACCAGGCCAGCCGTTTTAAAGTCAAGACTTCACTGAATTCAAAGTGGGGGGAAACTATCCCCCCGAGGGATTCCAGAGCCAGTTCATCACCCTCACAAGGAGTCCCATTCCCATCAGCAGCCCCCCGGTACCCCGCTCACCACTTTTTATCCCCTAAAGCTGTGAGCCTGCAAGAAAGCCAGAATCCGGTCTTGGCTTCCCTCCACATTCCAGACCTTCTCCTGCTGATTTTAGCGAGGAGGAAACCTGCAGTAAACAGAATGTCCGAGCCCTTGAGCACAGAGGGGGGGGGCCGGTGTAGAGTGTTGGTGAAAGGCCTGGGTGTGGGGCTGGGCTCAATTCCAGGTCTGTTCTGTCTCCGTGAGAGAGGACCACACCCCAGAATTCGAGTCTATGGTCCCACTTTTCCTGTGAGCGATCTTGAAGCTAAAAACAGGGGGTCCCCTTGTGTCCTGGTGCGTACATCAGCTCCTTCTAAACAGCTCATGGGCCACCTCCTCCAGGCAGAGCTCCCAGTGTTAGCCCAGACGTGGAATTGGCTCTACTGCCTTGTGGAAAGTCTGGGGAGGCATGACTGGTGGGATTCCTTGTCCCTCCCCAGCACCCAACGGTGTTGTGCTTAAACGTTTGCAGAATGAGTGGATTTGCAGGCTTTCTGAAACATGGACACATTCTGCTCGGTTGCTAGAGCCTCCTGTGATCCCATCAGGATGTGTAAGGCAAGGATGCGGTCACCTTCCTTAAGATGTGTGTTGGTGACGGACACAGGCCTGCCTGGAAAGATAAGACATTGGTTTGATAAGCACACAGGCGGTGAGCATCCAGGGGACTTGGAACCTGTTCAGCAAACGGAGGATCGAGCTCTGGCTGAGTCAGGGGCCCTGACCTCTCATCCTGTGTGACTTTCGCCCTTGTCCCTTCACAGGTCAAGGTGATTTTGATTTGGCGGACGCCCTCGATGACCTGGGTAAGTGATGCTCTCTGTCAGCACCTCTGCTTTTGTGGCCTGTGTGTTGGCTTGGGGGCTGTATGGGGCACATTCCTAATTCCCCACAGGATCCTGGAGATGTACAGCTACAGCCTTTTTCCCAAGGATGCCTTGGGACAGGGACTCAGTTGCTTTTCTCGGTAGGTCTGTGGCGTCCATGTCTGTGGGGTGGGCCCGCTGCCACCGTCTTTATTGTTTGTAAACATGATGTCCCATGTCGTGACTGCGATCAGCCTAGTCCAGCCTGATGGGTTCTCGGACCACCTCCACTCTTGCGGCAGCTAGCTTTCCCCTTAAGGGCATTTATGATTTGAAAGACCCCCCATGCCTGTGTTTTCACCACCTTCAAGTCCAGCTAGACTCCCCTGCCGGCCAGGAAGCTGAATACACAGCTTCTGGATCCTGGAGGAAGGGCTGGGTTAGGGCCCTCATCTAGCTGGGAGGCATGGGTGGGTGGGAGAAGGGACAGGGTTTGGCGCACAGGCTCTTGGGGATGTCGTCATCTTGGAAAGAAAGATAAATGCTGGTCTGCTCAGACAGAGATCATAGGATTCTGGCTACTGGGAGCAACTCCCAGTCACTCAGCCCAGATAACCCACCATGGCTGCTGGAGGAAATGAGAAGACATGTGACAATCAAACCCCAATCTTAAAAAGCGCATTAGGGACACAATGATACAAAGCCACCCCCTTCCCGATTTTCCCCATCAGCGGAGGCTTTTGGTAATTATTGCCATGGTGGAGCAGACAGGAGGTTATTGTCTGTGCAGTAGAGAAACGTAATGACATACACCCACACGGAGACACACTTCATCCTGCCCGGGGTGGACGCTGGGTGCTGGAGGAAGTCAGGGTGGCAGGGGACACATGGTTGCAGCCGCGCTGGAGGGCATGGGGGGGCCATATCCTCCGAGATGCAGCCTGAGCTGTTGGCATCAGGGGCTGGAATTGATGGACAAGGACTGTGCCCACGCAGAATACCTGCAAGAACAGTGAGGCTGGGCTCAGACACAGAATCATCTAAGATGCTTTGACACCACCGACCTGTGAACCTCTTAGGCGGGCATGGAAAGCAGGGATTCAAACACATATGTGTACAGCAGCATCATTCACAGCAGCCAAAAGGTGGAAACAGCCCAGGTGTCCATGGACGGATGGATGAATAAGCACAATGGGTTCCATCCAGTCAGTGGAATATTATACAACCATGAAAAAGGTGTGTGTGTGTGTGTGTGTGTGTGTGTGTGTGTGTGTGTTGGGGGGGGGTCCTTACATATGCCACAACATGAATGAACATTGAGGACATGATGGCACCTTCTGAGTGGACTTCCAAATGCCTGGTTTCCTCTGCAGTGACTGATCCGTAGCACCTGTGCCCCTGGGACCACACTTTTATCAGCCTCTGTTTCTCTGAGAATCTCCCTCCTGCTGGTCCCTCTTCCCATCCGGACACCCCCACACACAGGTGTACTGTGTCAGGTGTTATGCACACCTGGTGACCCCACATCTGTGCAGGCTGACCTCATGGCATCACAAGTGCCTGGGGCTGTGGATGACCCCGTGTGTGCACTCCCTGGTGCCAACAGGTGCTCAGTATATGTTTGTTGAATGAATAAACACAAGCATGAGGACAGTGAAAGAAGTATCGTTTTGGAAGCAGGAAGCCTCTCTACATATTTTTCTTTCTTCTCCTACCTGCTTGTCGGACATGTGGCCACCTTGCGGGATCCCATGCACCAGTTGTGTACCCACCTGTCCCGGATGCTCACAGCTAAGAGGATATGGCTGCAGCTGTCTGAAATCTCACTCCCTTGCCTTCTGAAAGGCTTTACTCAAATTTACTTCCAAATGGGCTGAGCTGACCACCTTTTTAAAGCCGTCCCCACCCTCAAACCCCTGCACAGCTCCAGGGAAGGCTGGTGGGCGTGGAATTTAAGAGAGTTTGCGTTCTCTTTTTTTTTAATACAAAATGGAATTTTTGTTCATATCACTTCATCATTAGTGCCTTGAAATTGTCATTTTTAAAATCAGGTATTAATGATTCTTTGACCTGTTGATAAATCCTCGAAAGTTATGGAATTTCTCTTCTCTCTTTTTTCACAGAGCCCACCAAGAAGCCAAACTCAGGTGAGTGACAATTTGGCCAGATGGGATGAAGCCAATGCCTTTGGGCTGGTGTTTTTGAAGGAATGCGTGGAGATATTTACAGGATGGTGGATCATGTAAAGGATGTAGGTGATAAAGGAAATCCTAGTCAATGGGGAGATGAAAATCAAAATCATAGTGAGCTATTATTTATTCCCACTGGGGTAGCTAGCATCAAACTAGAGGAAAAAAAAAACCAGTGTTGACAAAGATGTGCAGAAACTGGAACCCTCATGCATTATTACTGGTGGGATTGACCGCTGCTGTGGAAAACAGGCTGGAAACTCCTCCAAAAGCTAAAAATAGAATTTCCATGTGACCCAACAAAGTCATTCCTAGGTATATATTAAAAAGAACTGAAAACAGGACTCTAGAAAAAACATGTGCATAGATGTTCATAACAGCATTATTCACAACCACTGAAAGGTGGAAATGACCCACATGTCCAACAACAGATGAACAGATAAACAAAATGTGGTCCTTCCAGACAATGGAATATTACTCAGCCGTGTAAAAGGAAGACCCTACGGACACGTGCTCCAATGTAGGTGAACCTAGAGGATGTGAGGCTGAATGAAATCAGCCAGACACCAAAGGATGTCATCATAAATGGACGTATGATTCCATTTATGTGAAATGATCAGAATAGGTATTTCCTGCCAGGAAATGTACAGATAGCATCCTGTCCCTGTGTAAGCCTGCCTGCAGGGAGTGAGCCTGGTCCCCTCATGGGCCTTGTCCATGCTACTTCAAAACAACAAATTGGCATTAACAACAAGAAGGAATTAAATTCCAAAGTTAAGTACTAGGAGCCAGTTACAGGGAAATTGGGAAGAGGGAGAATTGAGTCCCAGTAATCCAATATTGCTGGATTTTGCCTTTTTTTGACTCACATTTTCTTGTTAAAAATAAAAAAATTGAGTGTATATTCCTACATGAGTCTAGGAGAGAAAAATGAAGAATAAGGTAAATTTGATGAAGTAAACAGAGGTCCGGAAAGAATTTTAAAAAAAGGACCATCAAATATGTCATTGTTTGATCCTTTTTCACATCCCTCTGCCATTTCTATATTTGAAGGAATTTAGTAATGAATTCAGGAAGCCATACTTTACTACCATACATCTACCTATGAATCCCTTCTGATAACCATCACCCTATCAAAGATAAACAGTATACTGAACTTTGCCTGGATTGTTTCCCTTGCTGTGTTTAATTTTTCTTCATCTTTGATACGCATACCTAAATACTAAAAGTTTTTTCCTTTTTACCATTTTCATGAATCCCCCCTTCACTGCCTTCCCACACCCCACCTTTGGAAGTCACCAATATGTTCTCTGTATCTGTGGGCTTGGTTTTTTTTATTTTTCGGATTCCATTTATAAGTGAGATCATATGGTATTTGTCTTTCTCTGTCTGACTTAAATGCCTCAGAGTCCATCCATGTTGTCACACATGTCAGGATGTCTTCTTTTCATGGCTGAATAATATTCCATTATATATGTATATAGACCACCTTTTTTTCTTATCCATTCATCCGTTGATGTTGGCAGAATAGGGGAATATGTTTTACAACTTCAGGGTAGTGAGAATTTTCTTACGTAAGATTCAAAAAGCACAGAGCTATAAAAAAATCCAATGCTAAAATATAAAATAATAATTATAATAATCTCTTAAGCACAGACTCTCCAAAGTGGGAATGTAAGTTCCTGGCTAGGAGGGGCTCCTTGCTGCTCATAAAACCAGAGAAGGTTTAATATACAAAATACATTGGTCAATCCTTCCAAAAAAAGACAGATAGCCAAAAAAAGAGAAGGCAGCTCAGAAGATAAGACTCCAACATCCTACACAGGTAAGAAAAAGCACTCAAGGTCACACACATTCAGTCACAGACCAACGGAAATCACACCCAATGGGTTAAGGTTCTGGCAACTACCATTTATGGAAAGTCAGGCTCTCCCACATTGCAGCTGAGATGGTAACCCAGAAACCTGACTTGAAGAGCTGTTTAAATATAAGCACTGCTCTTCCCCAGAAACTCCGCTGCTGGAAACATACAGCCAGAGCTCATGGACTTGCACATGAAGACAAATGCAGGGAAGGGTTGGTTATGGCGTTGTTTGTAAAAGGAAAAAAAGAAAAATAGAACCCCTCAGATTCCATCCATTAGGTTAGGGGGGAAACAGGCATTGGAGTGACTCATTTGAAGGGTACATTTCAAAAATGGAATATGCAGAGTTAATAATACCAGACTGTGTACCTGAAAGTTGCTAGGAGAGCAGATGTTAAAGAAACGTTGTAACTATGTGTGGTGGCACACATTAGCTAGAGTTACCATGGTAATCATTTTGCAATACATACCGATAATGCATCATGACATAGCACACCTGGAGCTAATATACTCCTATGTCAATCCTACCTCAATTAAAAAAATACACGTATACATATATATAAAATAAAAAGTTTTAAAAGAGAGAGAGAGAGAAACAACCAGAATAAGAGCATGTTTAGTAAGAGCATTGACACCACTTATGCACCAAAGAAACGATACATGTGTGGTAAAGTTTTAAAAGTCATTTCGGAGAGGTGCCTGCTGATTATAAAATAATGTTTCCATCCTTTCCTCTGGGAAAGAGGTGGGTTGAGAGGTTTAAATGGAGCCACATTTCCCCTATTTTGAAAAGGAAAAAAAGTTACAAATAAGTAAAATACAATTTCTTATCTGGGGAACTAAAATGAGTGTGTGTGTGTGTGTGTGTGTGTGTGTGTGTGTGTGTGTGTGTGTGTGTGTGTGTGTGTGTGTGTGTGTGTATGGTGTCTTCCTTTAAGTACTTGGTTTTGAAGGTTCACTCCAAGGGGCTGAGTGATGGTCATCTATAAGCCCGTGGGCAGCAAATATGAGTAAGATGTGAATGCTGTAGTCACAATGGCATTTCATAGGCTGCTCGTAAGGGAGGGCTGTTTTTCTCTGCTAAAAGCGTGATGTCATTTTCCCCACAGATATCTACCCCAGGCCGAAACCTCCTTACCGTCCACAGCCTGGAGATCCCAACAGTGGAAGTAAGGCTTCTCAGCGTTCAGACTCATTTGCAGCCAGGTTTCAGTGAAACTGGCTTTGGAGTTATTGGGAGGGTTCATGTGGCTGTTTCGGAAATAAGTAACAGGAAACTGAGTTGGGGAAAGGGCGAATCGACAGTAATTCACTTATTTTCTGGTTCCTCTGACACCTGGAAAATATTGCATCTTCTATGGACATTGTGTGCCATTGTGATCGATTTTTAACTTGGCTGGAGGACCGGTGGTTTTTATAGCCTGCTTAAAGGTTTCCAAACAGGTTTGCCTTCAAGAAAGCCCCTCCAGGCTATGCATTATATGTCATTTATCCTCGGTGTCACCACGGTAAAGCAGGTAGGGGAGACATTGGCCAATAACAGCAAAATGTCCTTACACATCCAACACCGGTCAAACCCTAAAATCTGCTCTGGAGACACGGAGGGCTTCTGGAAGCTTCTTCTGGAGCTGAGGAGTCTGGAAACTCACCTCCTTGCAGGAGGAGGCTGCTGCAACTAAGGATGAGATCCAAGGCTGTTACCTAATCGAAAAGCCACACCCAACACTAAATACACTTGTTTAAGGGACGGTCAGCTGACCTCTTTTCCTGCATTATTAGCATCCCCAATTCCACGAATCATTCCTCATAATTATTCCTTTCAATACTGTCTAAAAGCTGATGTTGCATGGACCACTTCCTTTCTACACGGTACCGGGGGAAAGCTTTCTTGCTCCAGTTTATTTGTGTAACACCAAGGTGACCATATGGCCACGGGCTTTCCTCCCATGGGACTCCTCTGGACTCAAATGCTAGCGTTCCTCTGGGATGAATCAGCAGACCTAGAATGACTCATCAGCCCCGGGAGTGGAGGCCATCACTCAGCCTGTTGGGGGGCCCTCTGTGTGTCAGGGCTCCGGCTGGCGGTGGAACCACTCCCAAATAAAGAGGGACATTGTTTTCCTGTTTTTGTTTTCATGCTGTGCTTAAAGCCAGCAGGGTGATGCCTTTCAGATGACCCTGAATTGTTCATTTATCTGTGGCAGGAGACACGAGAGTCTTTTTGGACACTGGGAAAGAGGAAAATCAATGCACACACCAGATCAAGAGGGAAAAATCCAGCTGGTTAGAACTTAACTATGGGAGCTGCCATATAGGATGTGCTCCTTAAATAACACGGTTGTCCAGGCTCACCTAGGCTCCTGCATAGGTGATGGATCATTGAAAGCAATAGTGAAAAGTGCTTTGAATATGGGGTGTTCTGGAACATTCTGTCATACAATAAAGGCCCCTGTGGATGGACAATATTGACAAATGAATGGATGGAATGTTCTGGCATTTCTGCAAGGTCCTGCCCCTCACTGATTTGACAGACAGCGGGGGGATGAGTTTACAGGTAGTCACCATACCATACCAAGTCCCGTTAAGACTGCTATAAGGTCCCATGAAGCCGAGGGTCCTTCTCTTAGAAATAGACAGAGGGGAACCTAAGATTCCACTCTGCTGCACCTTTTCCATTCAGCTTGGTGGCTCCCCTGTTGCCGACTACATTTCTCAGTCCTGCTGTTGGGTTTGCTCATGTTTGCACCTACCCCTTCAAGAGACTCTGGTGGTGCACTCTGCTTGTCTCCTTGGACCCCAGCTGCGGGTCTCCATGGTGTTTTGAAAGTCCTCAGGAGGGAGGCACAAATTCTCTTTGCTGGAAACGGTCATGAGGTGAATTGTGTACCCACCAAATTGACATAGTGAGATCCCAACCTCCAGGAGCTCAGAGTGTGACTGTATTTAGAGATGAGGTCCTTAAAGAGATTATTAAGATAAATTGAGGTCACAAGGTGGACCCTGATCCCACAGGACTGGCGTCTTTATAAGAAGAGGCCATTAGGACACAGACCTGCCCAGAGGGATGACCACATGGGGACACAGAAAGAAGATGGCGTTTACACACCCAGAACAGAGGCTCTGGAGGACCAGCCCTGCGCATACCTTGATCTTGGACTTCCAGATTCTATAGCTTCAACAAATAAATGCCTGTTGTGTGAGCCCCCCACTTTGTGGCATTTGATTAAGGAAGCCCTGGCAGACTCATACCAAAGCTTTGCTTAATTTCTAAGAAATTGTTTAAATCCTCAAACATGTCTGCTTTTAGCCTTCTGCATTTTTATTTGTTTCTCTGCTTTTAAAGAACTTTGTGTTTAAATGATGGGTTTTCTTGGGAGGCTGCGATGGAGTCCAGAACCTCATGAAGGAGAGAATTATGTAGGGTTGCTGTGGACTGACTTCTCAGAAATGCACGTTCTGTGTCTGGCATTTGAATGGCGTCCCGTTTTCAGGGCCTCTCAGAGAAGCATTTTGTGCAGAGGCACTCTGCTTGGTGACTCCAGTGGGAGGCAGAGGCTGGCAGAAATGACGCTCCAGGGACAGGAGGCTTGGTCTAAGCTTCAAGGACCACTTAAGGGCATTGTGACCAAAGTTAAGAAATGCCAGTGAGAGAATGTGTACACACAAGGTGGAAAGTACAGCACACCATCAAAGACACGTGACTGGCTTTCGTAAACAATTCTAGCATTTGTGATAACCCTCTACATGGGAACATAGACAGATGAGCATGCACCATATGACTTTCTGGAATCCATGAACTTCTTGCCATAAGAACCAGGTGGGAAGCCTCAGGAATCCACAAGCTTCCTGCATAAGAACCAGGTGAAGTGCTTCTGGCACAAAGATGCTTTCTTAAGCTTCGTGCTTGAAGATTTTCAATGAAAAGAGGTTCCATGAGAGCTCTGAACAGCAAATATAGATAAGCGGTAATGTTGTTTTGAATTTTAGTCTTTACTGGGTGGGTGGTTCATTGGTGAAAGATGTTATTATTTTCCTAAATTCACCTTGTTATTTTCCAACTACCCCAGATATCTACCCCAGGCCGAAGCCACAGCCTCCTCGCCCACAGCCTGGCAGTTCTGGCCACGGTGGAGGTAAGCGTAAGGAGTATTAAGACATGTTTCAGAAGCATTCCCATACAGCATACCATTGACTGTCCTGAAATTCCACCCTGGATGGGGAGATACCAATTGCTTTTGAAATACCCAGAGGTTCTTTCACAGGAGTCCAGTCTCCTCCTCACCAGCACCCAAGCATATGTCAGCAAAACACATTTTCTTCTCTTTTGGTTTAGTGGACTCAAAAAATGTATCGTGCTCCTACGACAGGCTGTGTTTCTCAGGATGGAAGGCAATTCTTTCTTTGTCCTTTGCTTTCTCTTTGGATGTTCTGTTGACTTTTGCTTCCCTTTTTGAGAGCCACTGGGGCCACGTTGCTAGAGTTCCAGGAGTATTTCATATGAGATATTGGGGAATAATGTACAAGTGGGAAGACCACTCAGAAAAGTGTGCTGGTGGATAAGGATGAAAAAGTCTCAGCAATTCCACTGCTTAGACAAAAGCATGTGCAGACAGATGGGTGCTGGGGAAGGCTGAGCTATGCTGAGCATCTTAATTTCTCCCTGCTCTGGCAATAGCTCACTGCCCTCATTCTGATGCTCTCGTCCCTAGATTCCAAAACACTCTTGGTTATGTCCAACTGGACGACCTACAGGTATGTTCAAGTACTGTTTCCTGCAAGGCTTGGCTTGGGGGCATCTCCATCTCCAAGACCATACCTCCTTACCTTAAAATGTTGTCTCTGCACACCCCACTCTCCTTCGCCATCCTTTCTCCACATTGCTTTGCTCTGCAGTGTCCTTTATGTTCTAATAAGCCATGTCATGATGTTGTTTTTAGTTAATTTCCTTGAATTAGAACAGAAAATTCACAAAGGTATGGGACTTTGCTTTCCTTTGCTGCTTTCTAGCTCCAAGCACTGAGGGACATATAGCAGGTCCTGGATAAAGATTGGTTACATGAACAATGTAGGAGCCAATTTCCTCGATGGAGGACTAATCCCTAAATGCCTCCGTCAGGCACATACCCTCAACTCCATTTGCTGGAATTGTCTAAAACAGCCCCCACACCCCCAAATCCCTGGCCCTGTGATTCAAAATGTCCTTGAATATGTTATCAAGGGACCCTCATCAAGACTGTCCTCTATGCAAAAATGTATCAGGAGACACCCCCTTAAATAAAATAAAATAGATTTCTTGAGGTGTCCAGAGCCTTGAGTCTAATCTTGAAATAGCTATTGCATCTCCAACTTTGGACATTTATTTGATGGCAGGACATGCTTAGGGACCTACTTTGTAGGGTTCCTCCCCAACCCTGCTCTGGGAATGTTTTGCTGAGGGAGTTTAATCAACCACCCTTCCGAGCCTGATGGGTTCCCTGACCCCTCTCCCTGCAAGCAAGGCAGGCTGCCCATCAGACACCTCTCTGGGACATGTGACTGTTTGGCCCTGGTGTCCTGGCGTCCTGCAAGGTGTCTGCCCTGTTCCCATAAGCTGCTCATGCAGGCTTGCGTTTAAAGAGGGCTTTTCTTGGACAAGAGTTTTAGGAGTGCCCTATGCTCCACCCCACAGGTTACTTCAGCGATGTGGACCGGGATGACGGCCGCTACCCACCCAGGCCCAGGCCCCCTGCAGGTACACACAGGGCTTCTCTGCCTAGGTTGGGGAGGGTTTTGGGGTGGCCATGGCCCCAAGTGGAAGATGGGGTGATGGGCTCAGTCCCGCAGCACTGCATGGGGAGGTGTGTTTGTCACATTTGTCCATTGTGAGGGTTTGTGAGGTGGACAAAAACTGGCAGTGGGACAGATTTCATTTAAAAATCAGGTGCTTGTCCTTATATGGATGTGTGTGTGTATACATTTATCTGTAACATATACATGTGTGTATGTACATACACTTGTAAAATACCATGTGGATCATTATATGTGTGTGCATATATATGCCTTTATACATGTAGGTGTCTCTCTATATTTGTATTTCAGTATATATCCCTTTATTTGCACTTATATACACCTTTATATATGCACATACATATTTACATGTCTATGTTTACATATACATCTTTTAAAATACATATATGCATATTTCCTCATAAATATGTGTCTATATCTTGACATGTGCATATATACATACCTTTTTGTGTATATTTATACCTTTATGTATACATATATATCTTTATATAGAGTATGTATATGTGTATATTTCTACATATATTTATGTATATATAATTTATATACACAATGCTGTATATGTATGCACATATATTCATATATGCATGTTTATATATATACTCATGAAATTATGTATGTATATACCTTTGTATATACATGTATAAATGTATCTTTTTATGTATACATATACCTACTTTTATATAGGTATATATACACACCTTTGTATATGTACATACACATTTTATATGAATATATTTATGTGCCTTTATACACATACATCTTTATGTGTTTATATATCTTTTTGTATATTTATACAACTTTTATATACATATATACATTTATATATGTATTTATATGTATACTTTTAATATATACATGTGTGCATATATATATCTGTACATATTTTTATATTCACACACATATATATATAAAATTTGTATGTGCCTATATCTTTATATATGTATACATATCTTTATATACATATATATATAAAATTTGTATGTGCCTATATCTTTATATATATGTATCTGTCTCTTTATACACACGTACATGATGAAATTCGTATGTGCATAATCTTTATACATCTTTTACACACATGTATATATAAAATTTAATGTAAAATTTTTTGTGTAATTGGCATGTGCACACATGCATAGAGCTTTTCATACATAAATACATAAAATGCATATATAAAGACAAATAAATATATTTGTATATGTTAAAGTACAAATATAAATAAATGTAAATATATAAAGTATGTACATATATAAAGCACAGAGTCCATACATGAGTATACAAAGAGCACATAGAAATGCATAAAGTGCAAATACACATGCCCTTTATGGAGACAGAAAAGCATAGGCTTTATAGGAGAGGACAGCTCACCCGGCCGGGACTCATGGTGCAGCGTATGAGGCTGTGTTTCGTGCTGCGGGAGGTCTCCCATCTGCTCAGTTCTGTGATTTAATTTAGGAGAATTAAAGGACTTCTCCCCGATCTCTCACCAAGGTGTATGTTTGTCATGTGGACGAGCAGGTGGCCTTTGCCCATCTTTACTATGAGGGTTAAATGCAGTCAATCCATTCGTTTGTGTGAAGAATTATTGCAGTGATGGCCAGAGAAACATGAACTGCCTGTCTTTCATAAAGGGCTCCGATGGTTGGGATGGTCTGCCCAGACTTCCTGGTCACAGCTGAGCCTGCATTTGGGTCTCTGCCTGAATTTCTCTGCAGGAGGGAGACGTGGCTGTGTTATGGTATGGGGCCCTTGGGGTGCACACGTCTTGTCTGAAGTCCTTTCCACAGGGCCACATCTTGGCGTGACTTTTCCCATCAGGAAGCCATGACTTTGGAGGGCTCCCTCCAAGGGCTCCCTGGTGGCCCCTGCATTTTGCCACCATGTGGGGCTCCCTGTGCAGTAACTCTGGGGCATGACTTTGTCACCAATACCGATGATCAAGGCAGACACCTGTTTTTCTCCCACAGGAGGCGGTGGAGGTTATAACCCCAGTTACGACGGCTACGGACACACAAACGGTACACCCAGTGTGGGGGCCGTTGGGGTGCTGGGCTGGGATGGTGTTTCTAGGGCTCCCAGCTTTACCCCGTATGCCTTCCTGCAGAGTCCTGGTGTGGGTTTGCTCTCTGCTGGCATGCGCTCTCCCATCCCTCCCTAAAGGGACTCTCTGGCTCTTCCATATCTGCTGTCCCGGATGCAGCCCTAAACCAGGGCTTGAGAAACAGCAAGGAACCCACAGTACTCATTACGGAGAAGGATGAAGAGCAGTGGGGGCTCTCCATCAGGCGGCCGAGCGATTTCCAACAGAAAACACTCCAGGGGAGCAAATGACGCCAAAAAAAAAAAAATAGAACTTCCTGCAGGAGTGGTAGACAGGATCCTTGTGTGGGCTGAGCGTTCCTCAAAGCCACCCATGGGTCCTGAAGTCCTCAGACATTCTCTGGTTCTGTGAGGGACGATCGGGAGCCACGTGTCATCAGTGGCAGAAAAAATGGTATGGATTGATATTTTTACAAAGTTGATTTGTAGTTGACATATACTTGTTTCAGGCATATGACATGGCGATTCAATATTTCTGTGTACTGCCGAGAAATCACCCCAATAAGTCTACTGAACATCTGTCACCCCACAGTGTCCATATTTTTTCTCATGATGAGAACTTTTATGATTTCGTGCCTCTGCGAGTGTTTAATGTACAACATGGCTTGTTAACTATGGCCACCACGCTGTGCATCACACCCCCAAGACTTTTACTTTATAACTGGAAGTTTGTGTCTTTGGAGCCCTCTCAACCCCCACGCCATCTATGGATTGATTTTGAAGCATTGTGTTTTGTGTATTTGCCATTAGTTAAGGGTTTTGAGCATCATATGGGAATGGAGGAACCATCCCCATAAGGTGAACCTGTCCCCATAATACCTTTTCTGCCCAGTGTCCAAGCTCAGGAGGGAAGAGACGGCGTGGGAAGGTGCTCACTGATGGGTTCAACAGCATCACCTTTGAGCTCAGGGTGCTAAGAGGACACTCCTGTCTTCCCGTTCCTACAGAAATTGTAGGGCCAGAGCCATTTCAGTATTTTTATGAACAGCCAAGTGGAACCAGGTCCGCCAAGCCCTTTTCCGCCTGTAAGAGTCCCTGCATGCCCATGCTTATTAGAGTGGGGTCTTTAGTTTTTGGCCAGATGCATAAAGTTAGAAAGAAATGACTCAGCCCGCAGTGGCTCCGGAGCCCCAAGAGTGTCTGTGAGTTTTCTGGGACATCAATGAGGACTCTGTTGGCATAGCAGGTTTTCCAGGAGCTGGACTCACACCCATCCGGAGGATTGATCTTGTATTCCGAAGGTGAACTTCTGTAAAACATGTGTTGCTCACGAGCGGGGCTGGGGCTGAGCAGCCAGACAGAGCTGGTCTGGTCCCAGGAGCCCAGCACGGTTCCAGGGGCTCCATGCTCATGTTTGTGTCTGGCTCCTGCAAACACCATCTCCTTCCGGGGTCTGGAGCCCCGCCCTCCAGCTCTGCGCTGAGCGAGGCTGTGAGTTAGATCAGCGCTGGGTGTAGGCTTGGCAGCAGGTGAGTCACCCAGCTCCTCCCTGCAGGTGGAAAAACGTGTTTGACACCTTCTTCCTCAGGTGGAACGTGGACAGGCTGCAGCTGACCTCGGCCCCACAGCTGCTCTCCTTCCTGGGGATGTGGACACAAGGTCCCCTCACTGTCCTGAGACCTGCTTTTAAAGGGCGGGTTTCTCTAATACCCAGTGCATGAGTCTGCTCAGGCCTCCATAGCAAAGGACCCCAGATGGGTGGCCTACGCCTCACTCGTTATGTCCCCCATCTGGAGGCTGGACCCTGGGGTCCAGATGTGGGCAGGGCTGGTCCCCCTGAGTCTCCATCTTCTCCCTGTGTCCTCACGGGGTTGTCCCTCGGTGCGTGTCTCCTCTTAAAGGGACACCAGTCCTATGGAACCAGGGCCCACCCTGTGACCTCAGTTTTCTTCAATCTCCTCTTTAAAGGCTCGTCTCCAAAAAAAGCCCCATTCTCAGGTCCTGGGGGTGAGGCTTGCAACATCTGAATTTAGGGGCCATGCAATCTAGCCCCAAAGAACCATTATCCACATAGAGGAGGCAGTTTATTAACGTATTCCTCAGCATTTAAACAATTCCCACATACGCTATTCCACTTCAAAAGGACCACATTTATCACCAAGCCATTGGTTAGCACCATGTTGAAGCTTTCTTGAAAAATTGGTCCCCAGACCTTAGGAGAAGGCCAGAGAAACGTCCCTTCACTTTTCCCTGGTTGTGAGTACTGTTTGGGGTCTGTTTCCCTGCCAGGCTGGTCCCTCCCGCACTGGCTGTTCTCTGACAGCACAGAGCATGTTTGCATGCAGGCTGAGCCGCGTCCGCCCTTCCGGGCTGGGTGTTCAATGTGATTTGGTCTTGCCGGGTCTGGAGGACGCCGGCGGAAGCCACGCCCTTTGCTGGGCAGACTCAGCCTCCGGTGTATGTGGCGCGAGGATGCCCCCAGGGAGTGGGCCTTCCCTCTGCACGGGGGAGGTCCGGGCAGCCTCCCACACGCCCTGCTTCGGGCAGGCGGGCTTGTCCATCACGGTTCTTGGGAGAAGGGGTCTTCTGTCTCATGCGCTCTTTCTGATCTGCAGAAGGAGGGCGGTATAAACCCAACTCTCACGGAAGTCACGGTACACGGAGTATTTTGTGAAAGCTGTGTGTGGGGAGGCTGTCTTTCCCTAGAACTAATCCTGTCTGGGTGCCTGGTGAGCTCATCTTACTGCCTCCTGCATGGAAGCGAACTGGCCCCCAGGGTCTCCGCCTGTGGGCTCATGGGTCAGCGAAGCATTCCATGTAGCCTTAATTCCGAAGGACGAAGGCTGGCGTGCAGTGTTACTGTGGCGTATGCGCCCACATGTGTGCATCAGAGTAAACGTGTGCATGTGTGGGTCCATCTGTATGTCACACACACATACATGTCACATGTGCGGGCATGGAGGTATGTGTGCAGATATGCACCTGTGTGTGTGTGTGCATATGGGCATGTGAGCCTCTACACACATGTCCATATGTTGTGCATGTGTGCATCGTTTGTGGGGGGTATGTAGGTGTGTATGCATGCCTGTGGCTTTTGCACACATGCATTCCCATATGCACACACATGCACATGTGTTGCCATGCCCCCTGCACGTGTGGGCATATGCATTGTGTATAGGTGTGTGTACACGTGTGTGCATGTGTTCCCATGCACAGCATGCACGTGGATGCTTGCCTGCATGCGTGCATATGCCTTGGCCCCTGTGATAGAAGCTGAGCTCCCTCTGCGGCCCAGCCTACTGCTTACCATCCCACTCAGGGTCCACGCTTCTTTCCTAAGGCTGCTGCCCCTCCAGGAGGACAGTCTTACGCGCTCTGCTCACGATCCTGTCCCCAGCTCTGCACAGCGCCCAGCAATGCGAGGTGCTTCCAGATGCATGACCATGTGCCTTTCCCTTCCAGGTGGAGGCGGATACGCGGGTTATGACAACACGCAGGGTGAGGCCCGGGGCCCCTGACCTCTCAGACACCCCGTGCTTGCATTTACCGGAGGAAGGGCTGCGGAAGGCTCTGTTACTGTGGCAGCCTCCTGGCTCTCATGCAGCTCTGGCTGTTTTTACATGTGCAAGGAAGTCCCGAACCCAAATGTCCCCTTCAGCGCAGGAGCAGTTCCAGGGGGATCAGAGTAGACGAGGGGGTTGGTGCCTCCCAGCTTTGAGAGCAGGGTTTCCTGCAGCCACCCCGATGCCATAAGGCGCCCCGTCCTGTGACCAGTACTAATGTGAAGCCAAGCAGAAGGGGAGGAATTCATGGACATTTTGACCCAGAAAAGCCCCCAAGCACCCTGCCAGGTCAAAAAGGCAGGGGCTGGAGTCCAGGAGGCAGGCTGACGTGTGGTTTGATGGTACATATGGGGATAGGGAGGCTCACCCTAGACTCAGCCTGGGTGTGGGCAGGGAACATTTCCTGGAGGCAAGAATGTCCAAACCTTGTGTCCTGGGAGCCTCCTGCAGGGAGTCCCACAGATCCACCCCCTCCTGCATGCCCAGTGCTTGACCCAGGCTGATGGACCCCATGGCTGGTTCTCTCCCATGGACACAGCAATGTCTCCCTTTGGGGTGGAGTGCATTTCTGTCACTCTGAGGTCCCCCACCTGGGGTCTTTGGAAAACCAAAATTTCCCAGTGAGCTTGCCTTGAAGGCATCGATGTTCAGTGGGCACCAGTGTCCAGAACTCCACTGTACATTGAGGGCAGGACACTTGGGTTCAGCGTGTTTTGTGGGGTTTTCTTTTTGCATGATTGAACATTCCAAGTCTAAAAAGGTACAAATCTGACAAACGAAACAAATCCCCCCAAAACACATCAGAGCAGCTTCTGTGTGCCTCTCTGCCTGGGATACCCCAGATTGGAACGGGCAAATTGCGCTTAATAAAGTAAAAAGCTGAGCAGAAGCTTTTCGTCAGGCTTCTCGCATGGATCTGCTCTTTTTTCCCACGGATATGACAGTGGGGAGGGTGAGGGGACGTGGCTGCAGAGCCATTGAAAATAAGCGTTCTTCTCAGAGGACTGTGCTTTTCTTGACTCTGTCAGGCAACACGGTAGCAAAAATTGTGTCTCCCATCGTATCGGTGGTGGTGGTGACCCTGGTGGGCGCGGCAGCCAGCTATTTCCAGTACAACAGGAGGAGAAACTGCTTCCGGACGCACGGCAAGTTGCCCCCTCCACTTAGCGGGATGAAAATATTTTTTGGTGTATTTCCCTCACCCTGGTATTCCTGGTTAAGGCTGGTAGGGACCCCCTGGCCCCATGCATTGATTTTAAGTTGGGCTTTCTATCACAGCCACACGGGAATGTCACCGAAAACAGTGCATACATTTTCACAGAGGACGCTTTACCCTTTCACTATTACTTTGAAACAGTGTGCGACGTGCATGATTTGGCATACCAGTAAACTCCGAAAGGAACTAATGTATACTGGACATTTCTCAGTGAAATTTTTAACAGAAGCAAGTCAGGAAAAATACTTGGGTTCAACCTAGAATTTGCGCATCTTTGTGCCAAGAGAAACCCCCAACTGTCAAGCTTTCTGTCACATTCAGAGGCTCTGTGCACACCCTACAGAAATGGGTGGGGGTCCTCTGGATTTCTGCTTCAATGTGGGGTCCACGCTCTGGGTTTGAAGGCTTGTGCCAGGCTGGCCGCACTTGGGAGCAGAGGGCTGCCAGTCCCTGAATGCTCCAGAGACCCAAAGGGAAGGTCAGAGCAGAGAGAATTCTGGATGCTTTATTGCATTAACAACAGCTCAAAATTTAATGAGGGGTCAGGTCTCAAGGTTTGGTCCCAAAACCACTCATGTCTGAATCTGTCTGGGCTTCGCCGGCCTCTCCCCTCAGGCTCCTTCTGTCCTCAGAGGAAGCTGTGAACCGGAAGCCGATTCTGTCTTTTTTTCTGCATTTTTGGGCCTTCAAAACCTCAAAACCTGCCTGCGGCCTCCCTCTGCTGGTGGATAGGAGATACTGACTGATGCTGGGTCAGACACCCCCAGGGTTTTGCAGGGGAAACGGACCTAGAACCTGACATAAGTGGCTACGTGCCTTGTATTCACACAGGCAGTGTGCGTTTCCTCCGGGGCATCGCTGGCGGTGACCTGTAAGCCCTCGTGAGCCCGTCACCTCAGGGCTAGAACAGGGGGGGGAA
Organism: Smutsia gigantea; assembly: GCA_032199065.1. Lineage (NCBI taxonomy): Eukaryota > Metazoa > Chordata > Mammalia > Pholidota > Manidae > Smutsia > Smutsia gigantea. The sequence continues at coordinate 134,034 of JAVSCE010006208.1, forward strand.
AAAGGGAGGCATTTGTCCCAGGCACAGAATGGAAGGCTTGAGGGAGCACCTACCAACTCAGTTGTCAAGATAAATCGTATTCTAGTGCATCATGAAAACCCGAATCACGAATTGGCAAACTCTGGCTGGGTCTCGCTGTCCATTTACCTAAAGTTTTATTGGGACCAGGGGCCAAAGTGACATGTGTAAAGCAGGGATACACAGATCCATGCAAGCCCAGACTCCGCCATTTTTCAGATTGCGAGTTTATCGTGGACTTTGTAGCGCATTAATTTTGATGTTGTTTAAAACATGGTGTTCCAGTGTTGCTGTGTATTTTGATTTCTGAGTTATCTGGCACCTGCCGGAATGTTTTGTGTCCGCTTGCCTCAGCCGACTTGAATTTCAGAAGCAGGTGGAGGTTTCTTTGTTTCTTTGTTTTTTTTTTTTAATGTGGGTCATGCCCTCCCAGTTTATGTGAGGTGGAGGCCTTTTTTGGAAGCCCTTTCCTGTGTTTTCGGGGATGACATAAATATCCCGCCTACTTCTTTAATTGTGTTTCTATGGTAACATCACCAAGTCCACCAAGGATGGAGTAAGTCAGGGGTGCACACAGGCTGTCACGCCATGAGGGGTCCCCTCCCAAGGTGGGCAGGGCCACTTCTAGGTCAGTGTGGTCTTGCTGGTTGCAAAACTCGGAAGTGGTCTAAGAAACAGGAACCCCGTGTCTCTCTGGATTTGTCCTGGATGGGAGGCAGGGCTACCACGGGTGGACCCTAAGCTTTCGTGCTAATGTCGCCTAACATCCGTGAGTTCAGTCAGCAATGCCACCTGTCTCTGAAGGGTGGTTGACTTGATCTGTGGACCCATGGAAGGGGATGAATTGCAGTGCATGAGCTGGGGAGCTGTTTGCACAGCGCAGCCCCACCCCGAAGGGTGAGCAGCTTAAAGGACCAGTGTTAGGAGGACGGGGCCACCTATGGGGCAACCGATGTCTGTCCCTTAACGTGGACGGTGTCAGCATCACCCTTCACTTTTATTCTGAAAAACAGAAGTAGCAATAACTCTGTTATCAGAGATGAGGACGTCTGATGGGACCACATCCCAGAAAGGGGTTCATACAAATTCGTTTCGACCAAAAAGACTATTCACTCAATTCATTCACGGTGCTTAGCAAACGGCAAAGAGTAGAAAGGATAATAATGCTTTAAAATCCACCCACAGAATTTTTTTCCCCCCTGGAGATGACATTTTCCTCCTGATCTTCCCTTACAGAACCAGAGAACATCTGACGATTTCAAGACCCACCATTCACCTTGAGGAAATCCGAATCCACATGAGTACACCGTTTATCCCTCCTGCGCAAAGTTCCTTTTTGTTCTTGGTGCCATCTGCCTCCCCAAAGTGTTTTCTGTCCCGTTCAAAATACGAGCTGCCTGACCAAGCATTCCCACCACATGTGGCACGTGTGTACGGATACATTAGATGGCCCAGCTCTGGGCTGTAAAGAGATTGCTGACCTGTGGGTTCGACCACAAATTTGGACTCTGTTTGGGGTTGCCAGCTACCTCACGGGGTGGTGGGCACATGTTTGACCCCGTGGACCTCATCTGCATAAACAGTGGCTGTGGAACAGCCTGGGGTCTTGGGTGGGGATGTTGTCTGCTTCTGAGAGAGGAAGAAGGGGGTACAGGTTTCAAACAAGCTGTGGCTGGCCTCTGTTGTGATCTTCAGCTGTGTCAGAAATCCTGGGATGTTCACTTTGCAGGCAAAGGGGGAAGAAATGATTCCCACCAGCAATCTGAGCATGATTTTCACAAATACGCATCATTCCCTGGAGAAAACCAGCGTTGGAATGTCAAATGCAAAAATTGCTGGTTCAAACCATCTTGGGTTACGGGTCTTCAGATCCTTTGTCCTGTGAAATCTTACGGCTTCGATGTTCTCTGCAAACCACGGAACTGCGAGGCAGATATGCACATGTTGAGTCTTTCCGTGTTTATAGGCTCTGGTCCTGTCAAGGTACTGATTCTTCGGGCAACAACATTGTTTTCCCTGGTGTATGCTTTTTATTTTTACCGGAACAGAAAATCTTAAATCCTCAAACATCTAGGACGTATATTCGCTCTTTGCTTCTGTTGTAGTAATACTTCAGCGGGGAGGAACACGGGCAGTTTGGACCTGTTGGTATCAGCTGATTCACCTGAAGGAAATGTTCATAGAAGTTTGCAGCTTTGCCCTGAAATTCAGAAGCCAAGATGAGGACATTCATTGGAACCTGGAACTCAAACAGGACCTGTGAAAACCTGACTGTGCATTCAGGGTGGTCACCCTTCTGGGTTGGGAACGAAGTCTCCAAAGAGAAGGCGCCCCATGCAGAAAGCATTTCAATAAGCCTCCCAAACTGGAAAAGAACTTTGAACTAACTTAAGACTTAAAATCAGCTAGACCACCATTGCACATCTCCCGTCATGAATTTCTGTACGATGCGAGCGATCTGAAGTCAGCCCTATTTCTGATTTGAATATGAATGTCCTATGAGGATTCTCCACGCTTGTGCATGGTTTCTTCTATGTGACAAAGTTTCTATATGTGCGTCTCAGTGCGATTTTAGTGGACCTCTTGTTAAAAAACACATGTGTGGGTGTATATATTTGGCCACACACACGATTCCCACGGACACATATATCACCACATGGAGCTGAAGCATTTTTAAAGATAATTCCCCCCAGTTTCTGGAACTGTCATAAACAGTTTCTCCATTGTCATCAACCATCTTTCAATGTGACATAAACGTAAAGGGGAGAGTTGGGCTTTGAGGCTTGTGTCATGCGTTTTGGGTTACACATCTCCTTTCGATATTTAGGTTTATAAACCTAAACGTGTGGAACAGGAGTGGAAGGGTCTACACGTCGTGAAGCTATGTTGCTTGCATGGATCCCCTAAAGCCCTTTCTGGGCTCTGTTTTGTGGCCTCGGGTGCACATCCCCCCTGAGGTGGTCTGTGATCAGTCCCAACAGACAAGGTAGATATTTGAGAACCAGATGGCGTCAGCCAAAGGAAGAAACAGTCTCCTCAGCCCACTTGGAACAGGATGGATTCTGAATGTATAAAAATAGTTGCAGAATTATGGGATAACACTCTCCAAATAACAAGAACAAAGAATGGTTAATGTTCAACCAAGTAAAAAGAAAAACTATATTTGGCTAACAATCCCCGGGAGAGTCTTTTTTCAGGAGTGACTAGGGTCACCTGCAGGGCATTCTTCGCACACTGCAAAGAGCAAGAAAGTCCCAGTCAGTCTCAGTCTTGAAAGGGAGAGAGGGCAGCATGGATTGTAGAGCATAAAAAGCCATAGTCCTGTCTTCTTCCTGGAACATGAACGTGCGTGGTGGTCCAGAGGTGACTGTCTTCATGTTGGAGCAGCCGTCAACAAGCGGATGGCCACCGTGGAAGCTGCATGACCATTTCCACTTCCCTGCCTACACTTAAAAAGAGCAACTTTTTTCTTCCCAAGCATAACCCATGATGGGCAATCTCTCTCTCTCCCTCTCTCCCCCTCACCCCCTCCCTCCCCCTCCCCCTCTCCCCCTCTCCCTCCCCCTCTCCCTCTCCCTCTCTCTCTCTCTCTCTCTCTCCCTCCATATATCATTATAGCTTGAATTGCATCCCTCTGCCCAAATTCCTGTGTTGGATTTCTAACCCGCAGGAACTCAGACATGACCTTATTTGGAAATAGGGTCCACGCAGATGTAATTAGTTAAGGTCGCACAGGAGTGACCCAGTAGGACTGGTGTAAAGGGGAAATTATAAATGGATTGGTAATAAAATGTATTAATAAACTGACATATAAGACTATGAAATTTAGAAAGGGGGAATTTGGACACCGACAGGCACAGGAAGAGTGCTTTGTGTAGCTGGGGTTTAAGCTGCCACAAGCTACGGAGACCCCAGAAGCTGGGGGAGGGTCCAGACCTTCCCTGGGAGCTGTCAGAGGGACCGTGACCCTGTGGACGTCTTGATCTCAGATTTGCCCCCTACAGAGCCGGGAGACATTGAGTGCCTGTTGTTGAAGCTGCCCTGTTTGTGGGACTGTGTTAGGCAGCCCCCAAAACCTTCTCATACCTATTGGGTATGTGATTTTTCCTAATTTAAGAGACATGATGGGGATCCATGTAGCTTGCCTGCAGAGATTGTCTGCGAGGCCCATCATGATTAAACGCTGGATTCGAAGGCCTACCTCAGGGGTTCACAGGCTGGCTTCTCCACTTGGGGGCTGGGTTATGTTAGGTAAGTTGTACACCCTCTCTGGGCTTCCTTGATCTCAACAGAAAAATAGGATCTGCCTCACCCAGTGGTGGGGAGGGTATGTGAGCTGATGTAGGAAATGCATTCCATGTAGGGCCTGGTAGGGAGAAAGGGCAGCAGATGCCATGGGGGAAAAATATAAAAATAAGCTTTTTTTCTTAAAGAGAAGGAAACTCATTATCATATAAATAGGATCTTAAGTAGAACCCGCATGAAAGTTGAGACTATGAAATAAAAACCTCAGAAGGGGATTAAAAGCACTGAGTGACAATTCTGGTCAGCACCCCGTCCCCGCGGCCCAGCTGACCTACAGTTCTCAGCATTCTGGGCCGGTCACTGAGGACATGGGACAATTCTGGGTGATAATGTACATGCCATCTCCATTTTTGAGGATGTTTGAACCTCCTGTTTTCCAAAAATAGCATCTTCCAGCACGGGAAGTCTGTCTTGCTTTTGGGGAGGACTTGCTGCCCCTGTTGTCCGGTTGGAGGGACCCTTCTCCTGGGAGGACTCTGTCCACATACCATTTTTGAACCATCCCTGCTCTTGTCTCTGCAAACCAGCGATAGAAAGATACCTTTTCAAATGTCCCCCTTTAAAGGTTCCCTTGTTTTCTTCTGATGCATGCATTTTAAAATATCAAGGTTTTCCCATGCAACAGAGTTTCCAAACATCATTAGCCTCTTATGAGAATGGCAAAAAGCCAATGGTGCTTCCTGACAAGATCTCACTTATCTGTGGAATCTCAACCAGCCAGACTCAGAGGAACAGAGCATAGATTGATAGTTGCCAGGAGCTGGGAGCTGGAGACTGGGGAGAAGTTGGTTTACAGGTACAGATTTCTATTGAAAGATGAGTTCAGTTCTGGGGACCTACTATTCAGCATGGTGACTACAGTGAACATATATGTAGTTACCTTAACTAGTACTTGCGTGTTGCCAGAAGAGTAGATCTTACATGCTGTCACCATGAAAAAGAAATGGGAATTATGTAGTGGAGTGGAGGGGTTTGCCAAGGTATGGTGGCATTGTACTGCAATATATAAACGTATCGAATGACCACGGTGTACTCTTAAACTTCCACAATTTTATGTGTCAGTTGTCTGTCAACAAATCTGGAAAAGCATGCTCTTTCTGACTTTTCTGCAGGCATTTTTGCTTGGATTCTGTGGATGACGTTTTTCGTGACTCTGGAGAGATTCTCTTCTTTCTTTCCATGGCAAATTCCCTATAAATGTAATTTTCTGTGATAACCCAAATTAAATTTGTCGAATGATTTTGTGCTTTTCCTAACCGTATGGAACCTGACTTTCACATCACGTTTTCTTTCTACTGCAACGCAGCTTGTTTATTTGGGAGACTTTTTAATAGGATCTGTGTGCGCATCTGTCACTTTACCTTCTTTGAGATAATGTTATTGTACATTTGGTTGCTGTTTCATCCAGAGATTTTTTTGAGCACCTGATTCAACGTCTTCAGGTGTCCTTGTGATTCACCTTTGCAGAGATCTCTATCGCCTCACACCTGTCCCCAAATCCAATTCTTAAAAAAAAAGCAGCTTTACGAAACCCTGAACAAGGGAATATCCATCCAAACCACCTTTTCTTGTGTCTTAGGAGAGCCAGTCGCCCCTAAATCTCACATCCATCTTTTTCTTCCTTGACAAACGTCACGTGGAAATGTCTTGTGATACAGACAATGGTTTCAGATCTCACCAAACCTTTTCCTATCCAGTATCTCAAAGCAGTGTTGAAACCGATTTTCAAGCGTGCCCAGATGGGGCTCTGCTCACGTTGACAGGTCTTCGGGATTCAAATTCTAATCATAGCAGCGAACCATGTAATTCTGTTCTGCAAAGCCTTGCTCTGAACCTGTCAGGCGTTTCCATACACGTTCAATCTGTTTTCTCACGGCCCTTGAATTTTTCTTTTTTCCATGAGGCCCACTAGGAGGGTCAGAAACACAGTTAAGGGAGTCATTTGAAGCTAATAGCTAACCTTCAGAATTGGCAGCTTTAGCATCCTTTCCAAGAAGAGCATTCAATTTTTTTTCTCACTCTTAAAATAGTGACCTGAGACACGGGTTTGGGAGAGCCACCGGCTTCGGTAGAAAGAGAAGGCTGTATTCCGATGCGCTTTCCTACTCGGAGGGGACAGTGGCAAGAGGGAACCATTTGGTTTTCCTGAAATTCACCATTTTGAGCACCACTGATTCAAAAAAAATTGAGAGAAGATAAAGGAACAGAGGCACATATGATCCCAGGGAAAAGTCGTACCAGATACTCCACTTTCAACCTTTGACAATGTGTTTCTGGAATCCCTGGGGCTCTGGAGACACGCCCTGCTTGTGAATAATGCCTCTGTGCCTTGCCCAGATGTGGGTGGTGGTTGGAAAGTAACCTTAATCTCTTCAAAGCGCTTCTTGCCCACTTAACCGGTTTCATTTCCCAATGGCTGATTTTCATGCTCCTGTGGTGCGTGTAAGCACATCTTCTCGGGAATTCTGACAAGGGACAGTCCTTGCGCCCAGGTACGGGGCTGCCTGTCCAGAAGCAGTCCCTGAAGATCTGAAAACGCATCTATTAAGAGCCCTGTGCCAAGTGGCACCTTTCCTGTATCCTTGGTCCCGCTGGTTCAGACCACGAGGTGACAGATTCCTGGCACATGGATGATTCTGCAGTTGTGTACGGCATTTGGGTCTCAGTAATAATTGCTTTTGGAGCTCAGCAGATACCGCTCTCCCCAGAAGACGGTTATGTCATACATTTTGCCCTTGCCAACCCGTTACAGAGCTCAGATTTTCATTCTGTGCAAGAGAACCATGCACTGTATTTCATGAGGTGAATTTTCCACACAAATGAGACCTTGGACCTGAGGAGAAAAGATGGGGATGCAGACTTCCCAGGGGAGAAGGGCCTCTTAGATCAGCGGATGAGGGCTCTGGTGTTGTATGGGATTCTAATGACTTTTGGTAGAGGGAAAAATAAAACTATATGTATTTTGTAAAAATGAAAATATATTTTACTTAAGGGGAGTTGGGCCTTGGAATATCAAAAATTTCATTTTTTTCAATATATTATTCTAAGGTCTACAGTCTTAAAAATCATTTAAAACAACCTGCCCTACAATTTCACAAATGCACTCAATAAAAGAAGGAGACGTGGGTATTAACGTTCACTGAATTTTATCATTAAAATTCCTTAAGATTCGCAAGAGAAAACGAATGCTACAATTTCTGTATCTGCCAGACTCTTTAAAAATCCGGTTTCCTGGGGCCACCAAGTCCCATGTGATTTCATATCAGTAAATTTAGTGAAATAAATAAATTTTTAGTAAAGATAGAAGCAGAGGTGCAGGGCTGACTGGGGGGTTTAGTTGTATTCCCTGATGGCATGCCATCTCAGGATGAATTAGTGACTGCAGAATTCGGAGGATGTTCCACATGTGCCGAATTCTTTGCGGAGCCCCTGTAAATGTGTGAGTAGCTTTAAAATTAACTTGCATTTCATCAGGGTAAAAAAAACGTGTAGACTTTACCATCTGGAGTCACACTGCAATCCACTTTGACATCCCACTGGTGGTGTACCCCAGTGTCTTTATTGGTTTCTTTAGGCAGAGAATGTCTCCCACCAAGTTCCGTCTGAACCACACAGGAGGTTGCCATCTGCAGGAAGGAACCCAGGTGCGTAGAGAAAAGGCTTGGGAGATGCCGTGGTAGAGAGAGAGGCATGGGGAAAATTGGGGAAACGGGAGCTTCCAGGGCCAGACCTGTCCGGTGAACACTTTCCTGAAGGTCAGACACACCGGAAAATGTGTTAGCCTGTCCCATTCCATGATGGGCACTACTCCCGTTTCTAATGTTGAAGCAAGTGGGTGATCTGGGTTGGCCTCCACCCAAGAACCATCTTCCTAATGGAGGCTTGTCCGCTGCAGTGCCAAATATGGATTCAGTGCATTGCCTGGGACCCAGCCACCTAAGGGCACATCTGTGCTTGACAGGTGGCTCCCACACCCTCCCAGCCATCTACCGCTTCTTAAACAGGTGTATGTGTGAAGGATAACTGCTCATCTGTGAAGGGCAGGGGATGCATAAACGGGCCATAGGAGGAGACTGTCCAATTTCCCCTCAACTCAACATGAAACCACCTGGACCTGACTGACGAGCTTGGAACATTTCGCTCCCTGGGGGCAGCTAGGTGCTGGCTGCTCAAGGGCTGGGGCCAACACCCGCCCTATCAGCTTTGGCTGTAGACCATGAAGAAATTGGGAGAGGCGGTTATTGTAATCCCAGCCACCTCGCCCACCCTCCCTGCTCCAAGCTTTGTTCTGTATCTCATATCGACTTCTGACGTCCTCTACAGTGGGGCATTTTATCGTTTGATGTCTGGCTTTCTCCCCCACTAGCTCGTACACTCTACAAAGTCCAGGGTGGATCCCCAACTGCTAGAACTGTGGCCAGTACAGAGTAGGTGATCACCAAATATTTATTGAATGCACATAATGGAAAAGTGGACGAGTGACTCTGTTTTGGTCTGCTTGGGCTACTATGACAAAATACTACATACTGAGTGGCTTAAAGAACAGATAGTTACTCTCAGAGTTCTGGAGAGCAGGGTGCTGCCTGGTTCGCTCCTGGTGACAGCCTCTTCCTGGCTGGAGAGGGTTGCTTTTTTGCTGTGTCCTCACATGGCAACAAGAGAGCTCTCGGTTTTCCTCCTCTACTCATAAGGACACTAATCCCATCACAGGGGTCCACCCTTGTGGTTGAAAAAGGGAGAAACATTCTGGCAGCCTTTTCAAATAATGGTGGACATTCTTTCTGGCTACACCAAAACTGGATAATTGGTAGTTTCAACTAAAAATGGTAACCCACCTAAAAATGGTAAAACCATAAACAGAGTATCACATAAAGTGACCTACTGGAGTTTGGAGGCCTTTGGAGTTGGAGTAATATGAGGGTTGAGTGATGTCTTCCAGTGGCCAGGTTCTCTGTCTTGGAAGTCTTCCATTTGCAAGGCATTAAGCAGTTTGACTCATGGAGTCAGATGGCTGCTGAAGCTCCAGCCATCACAGACTCATCCATTACTATCCAGAGGCCCAATTAAGATAATTTCCTCCCTGCTTTCCTATTTTATGAGTAAGGGTTTCCTTCTAGAGGCCACCAGCTGATTTCTTTTTTCTGATTAACACACAGATCCTTACTAAAATTGATCAGGTGAGGGTGCATGAATCTTGGAAGAAAATCCCAGCTGGGTCCACAGTGTGTAAGAGAAAAATGGTGGTTGAAGGGTAACCAGTAGCATCTATAAATCCCTTGCTTATTTCTGTATCAAGTTGCTTGCAATTGAGGTTCTTTATATATTAGTATGTCAATCTTTATCAACATAGAAATATGGATATATAATTGCAATTGTGATACACATACACACACGTGTGTGTGTGTGTGTGTGTGTATTGAAGCATTTTCTCTCATTCTTTTGCTTGCTTTTCCAGTTAATTCTCAGGGCCTTTGTCACACAAATGTGTTGCACAATCAAATTGGCTGCAGTCTCCTTTTCACAGGAGCATGGAGAAGAGCCCACCTTCTGCTGACCACTCCCACGGTGGAGGTCACAGGGGCCCCCTCCCCACAGCTTTCTGGAGACAAGGTGCCCTGCAGCCCAGCAACACCCATGGCGGAGTTTTAAAATGGCCCTACCCTTTGCTCAGGGAACTGGGAGGATCGCCTGTGGCTCCCTGCCCTGTGCCCTGCTTTCTGAGCTCAAAGCTGGAGAAGTAAGGAACGGGCTGGTGTGACCTCTGTGGAAGTTTGTGTTGGGAGATGGAGGCACCCTGCTTGGAGGTCTTAAACCTCCTGAACAACTCTGCAGGGACCGCATTCTCTCTGGCGGCTGCCCCCTCCCCACTTTGTCCAAATACCAGAAATCTGAGTGCTGGTCGTCAAGCCTAAGTGTGAAGGGGGCTTGTTAACACAGGGTATCTGCCTCCCCTGATGCTTGAGAGTCTGTGGGGCCTGAACGTGTGCATTTCTCAAAATTTCCAGGGGAGGCAGATTCTGGTAGTCCAGGAGTGACCAGGGCTCACTCTGAAAGCAAAAGATGGGAGGGGGTACTTGGAACTAAGTCCGGCTAGGGGGAGCAGCTTGTGTAAGCCGCTCCATGGTCCAGGGGCGGGAGGTGAGGAGCCTGGACCCAGGGTGATGCTTATTTCTGGCTGGGGCACTGTCCACCTGGCCTTATTTCCTGCTCTCCTGGGAGCTGGAGTGAATTGTCGGTGTTCCAAGGAAACTTCCACTTCAGGGGGCTTCTCTCTCAGAGGGAAAGCCTTACAGGGCGTTGGTTCAGAGATAGCATGGACGGGATGGGCTGTTTTGTGGCTTGCGTTTCAACGTGGCATCGAAGTTGCACCCAGCTTCCCCCAACGCAGCAGGAAGGCGCCGCCAATCCCTAATCCAGAATGTGCCGTGGAAACCTGCCCACCGCTCTGGACGATGAGATCCCCTCCTGCCCTCAGCTGATTCTCATTCTGGAGATCCCCTGTCAACACCAGGAGGGACGCTTCTGGCATCTGGGGGTGGAGACACCCTACATTGCACAAGATGGCCCCCAGGACCACCGAGATGTCAGCTCTGAGGAGCGAGACCCCAGGAGGGTGCCTAGTGCAAATGACTTTTCCTGGTAAGACGCCCAGGGGCTTCGGAGCAGGTTAGAGAGATGTCAGCCAGGCAGCGGGAGTGGGCTCTCTGTGTCCCGCTAACCCGCTACCCTGCTAAAGAGCCCCTTCACTCAGAGAGGGTCCATTGTGGGATGGCAGACCCGTGGCTGGGCTTGAGGCATATTTTGTTGATCACTCCATGGGGAGACCCCTGCAACAAACTTAGGGATGCTGTGGGGCAATCCTGGAAGGTGGAATGGCCCCATTTCTTTTCTTGGGGCCTGACAGAGGTTCAGCCCCCCGGTTGGTCTCCACCCAGAAGGTTCTGTCTTGCCAAAGGGCACAGTTTCTCAACCAGGGCTGATTGGCTCCCAGAAACCACGGGACAATGTCTGGAGACATTTTTGACTGTTGCAAATGGGTGGGAGGGCTTCTGACTGCTGGCATCTGGGGGTCAGAGGCCAGGGAAGCCCGACACCATGCAGCCCACAGGATGCCCCACCCCAGGGTCATGCAGCTCCAGGTGTCACTGACGCTGGGGTGGGAATCAGGCTGGTGGGTTACCGGTCACCAAGGAGGCACTCTGGGGATCTCAGCCTCTGTGCATAAAGGAGGAAGGGGTATGTGCGTCGTTTCTAAGTGCCTCTTGTTGGAAGGCTGTGGCCCTGTTGCTCAGGCTGTGTGGAGACAGAGGCCTAGAAGTCAGGGAGCCTCCCGGGGCTGAGAGGACCCAGATCAGGAGCATCTCTCCTGTTGCAGAAAGGCTAACAGGGGATAGGCAGCCGGGGCACTGTCTGCAGAAGGGGATCCCCACCGGATCTGTCTCAGATCCTGGTGCTTGCTCCAGCAGTCTGGGGGCTACAGGGGTTTCTAGGAGCCTGCTGCAGGTATTTTATGGCACCCCAAATGAGTTGAGCATGTGCACACAGCCCATGGGAGCAGGGGACGTCTGAGAGTTCTATGCCCTTTCTCTGTTGAGAAAGACGGGAGATACTTCCACCGCACAGCAGACATGCCTTCTGGAGATGGCCAGTGCAGAAAAGGTCACTCTGAGGAGGCGGGGCCCTGCCCTCATGTTTTGTAGATGACCTCGTCCCGTTCTGTCCCCTGGATGCGATTTCTTAACAGCTCTGGGCCCATCGGTGACATGGAATGGAAAACACCGCCGGAACCTGGCTGCCAAGGCTGACTGCTCTCTCCCCAGGGTGCTGCCTCAGTGGCCAGGTGTTACTAGGACCTGAGGATCTTTTCTTTGGTCTCTCCCCTTGAAGCCCCATCTTCTCCAAGGCAAGGAAACCCTGATGGCTTCTAAGCATGCAAAGCGGTCACTGTGGGAACTTATCATAAAGGCGAATCAGATATAATTTAGCAAAGCTCTGCTCTGGGGGAGCTTTGTTCTTGGAAAGTCTGAGGCTGGATGGATAATGAGATTGTACATTGGTGATGTCCTCTTGGCATGTTTAAAAGCATCTTGCCTCACTTGTTGAGACTAAATCCTAACAGTTATCAAAATGTGAGATGTGGAATCCTGGGGAGGGGGATTCCCTGACACCTGGAGGTCTGGTGGGGGCAAAATGGTTTTCCTAACAATGAAACGAGGTCTGTGGATGTCTGCACCCATGTTGTAGAAGCCGCAGAGGTGAGCTTTATCTGGATGGTTGACTGGTTTCCTGGGGGTGTGACCCTGAACGACAGCAATGTCCATGGTCCATGGGAGCTATACGTCCCCTGGCACTTGCAACTTCTTGGACCGAGATGGTCCATAGAGATCGGAGAGCTCCTGAAGTTCTTGATTGCTTTTCTTACACTCTTCTTTGGCCCCAGATGAAGGGTGCTGCCTCCCTAAGCTTCTCTCGGTCACCTGGTCAATGACTCTCTCCCTCCCTGACTCTCCAAGGCTCACGGGTCCCCTGCCCAGCAGGCAGGCAGCTCTAACTCCTGCTCTGCATTCTTGTCCTGACCCTGCCAGAGGGTGTGTCCAATAGGGTCCCCTCTCCAGGCCACCATCTCTATACCTTCCACCATACCCAGGCTGCAGCGGACGTTTCACATTGGAGGCCCTGGGGCTACCCCTGAACTGCACAAGTCCTTGGCCCACGCAGTTATGGACACTGGGCTTGAAATACTCGCCGACGTTTGACCATCAGGACAGTCCACACGATCAGGAGGACACATGGTAAGGGCTGCCCACCCTGGCGGCACCCTCTCCTCTCCCCAGAAACCCGCTGCAGAGCGGGCCTCAGCCCCACTGCCCCTCAGCTCCCAAAATGGGCCCTTTGACCTTCCCCCAAAAGGACCCTGCTGGCTCCAGTCTTGGGGGCCCTGCTTTAGACTCCGTATCAGTAGGGGGCCACTCGCAGGCCCCTCATTGCCGCACTGGGGCTCTGCAGGTTCAGAAGGGGCTTGCATGCAAAAGGCCCGGAGGCTGGTTTTCAGGGGGCGCACCTGCTGGCGCATTCCCTCATGCGTGCAAGCGTGGACATAGGCACGCACTCCTGCGTCCGCCTGCTCACTCGCTCCCCGCACGGACACACGTGTGCGCCCGCGCTCACCCATCCCTGCTCGGATTCAGCAGCCGAGGCTGCCCCGCTCAGGGTCTGTGCCCGGCGGGTTCCCTTCCGCGATCCCGCGCTCCCGCTCACCCCGCGCCCCGGCCCGAGGCGGGGTTTCCAGCGTGGCCTCCGCCGGGCAGCGCTGGCCTCGCGCCCGGCCGGTGAGCCCACGGCAAACCTTTGCTCTGGGGCTGGCGGGTTAAAGGTGAAATGCGCGAAGCCAGAGGCGCGCGCTCCGGGCCCCGGCGGGAGGCGGGCTACCCCACAGCGTCTCTTTGCCGGTGGCCGAGGGCCCCCGGCGCGCAGGCGTGGTGGGCGGGGCGGCGGCGGAGACCCGCGCCCGGCGGCGGGGCGGGGTGGGGCCGGGCTTCCGGTGGGCGGCCAATCGCTGCGCCCCGGCCGCTGGGCCTCCCTGCGCCGGCCGGGCCCGAGCAGCCCACGGCTCCGGAGGTGCGGCGGGAGCGGGGTTGCTGGGGCCGCGGAGGGGGCGCAGGGCCGCGGGGGTCCACGGGCTGCTCGAGCGCGAAGGAGGCGTGAGGGGGCGGCGGGTAGGGGCTGGTGGAGGGCGGGCGCGGGGAGCGCGGGAGACACGGGCTGGGGGCGCAGGAGGAGGCGGGAGACACGGGCTGGGGCGCAGGAGGGGCGGGAGACACGGGGCTGGGGGCGCAGGAGGGGCGGGAGACACGGGGCTGGGGCGCAGGAGGGGGTGGAGACACGGGGCTGGGGCGCAGGAGGGGCGGGACGCACGGTAGCGTGGCGGGACATCGGGGCTGGGGGCTGCCGGATCGTGCAGGAGGTGGGGAGCGCCCAGCGCTGTGGGGCGCGTGCAGGCACAGCGGCACAGCGCGGGCCCGGGTGGGGGCTGAGGCCGTCCTGGCGCTCAGGACGGGCGGGGGCGGCGGGCCGCAGAGGACTCGGGAGCGCGAGGAAGGCGGGGGGCGCCTGGCGGGGCAGAGAGCACCACAGAGCCAGCGCAGGACTCTGCGTGCGGCAGGGCCGCAGGACGCCGGGCTGGTAAAGGCCCTGGGGCCCGGGGCTGCCGCGGGGCGCGCAGGAGATTCGGGGCGCGGGGTGTGACCAAGACGCAGCGAGGTGGCTGGTGACTGTGGGGCGGGCAGGAGGTTTCGGGGAGCGTGCCGGGAGGACAGAGACCGCCCTGGAACTCAGACGAGTACGTGCAGGGCACAGGGGTCGTGGAAGCGGCCCGGGTTCAGAGGGGTCCAGGTGACTAGGGGCCGGTAGCGGGGGGCGCTAGACTGGAACTGCGGCCATGGGTGTCAGAAATGCTGTCGCCCGCAGGCCTGGAAGTCTGCGTGGGTTCCTTGGAGGACGTCTCTGCTGGGCCCAGCTGGAAGCGGAGGGTCCACCCACTGCGCCCAGGCACACGCCCTGTTGGTGCCCACCGCGCGCAGAGCCTCGAACATGCCAGGTGAGTGGGTGAGTGTGCCATGTCCCTGTGCCTCCTGCCGGCACATGTGAGGTGATCGGATCTGGGGAGACCCCCCCCTTTGCCCATACGATCCCCCCAAGCCCCTGGTTTCCCGTTCTTTGCCTCCCCGTTGGCTCCCTGGGCGGGAGAGACTGGCATGTCCCTCTGCACTTGAAAATGTAGGTGAGTCTCAGCGGTGGGGAGCAGCAGTTTATAGCACACTCAGGGGGCACTGCCACCTTATGATTTTCTTGGGTATAAAGTAGCCCTGGGGGCTTCAGTGGGCTAGTTTCTGAGAAATAGTTGAACTGTGATGGAGACAGATGGCATGTTTGTGCCCCTAGAACTCTGGGAAGATAGTGTCTTCTGGCCTCCTGAATTCAGACCACAGGAGCCATTTGTTATTCCAATAAAGTTCTGGGGTTGATCCCCAGCAGGGTAGCAGGTCTGGGATGGCGGGATGGCTGGGACTTGAGGCAAAGCCTGGCCCCACGGAGCTCAGATCTGGTCCTATCTGCCTGCCTTTGGGTTTGTGGGCATCAGTGACAGACCGTTCACTTCAGAGGCCTAGAAACGCATGGATGGCGTGGAACGTCTACGCGGGAAAGGTGCCCATCCCACTCTGATCATGAAGACACCTCCGAGCAGCTCCAGACCAGACCTGATCATTCACGAGGACCTTGTTTTTTAGACAGGTTACTTCTTTTTATCTAGAGGAGGGAGCTGACAACAGCCTGAGCCGGTCCTGAGTTGTTTTCCTCCTCTCTGGACTCAGAAAGCAAATCGCTGGGGCAGGCACCGAAAGTGTGGTTTTCCTGTGGTGGCCTGGTCAGATGCCGTCCAGGGCAGAAGCAGAGAAGTTTTCCTATTCTGGGGAGAGGTTTGCAGCTACTGAGAATGAAAACCCCATTTCCCCAAAGCTGCTGGGGTTCTGTAATGGCAGCATTCAGCAAGGGACATTCGCACACCACTGCATCACCCCGGGAATATACTGGAACACCCAGTGTGCGGACTCAGCGCTGTGCCGGAAACAAAAACCCACTTTTCAGTAAAAGAGGATGGACAGCAGAGGAAGCTGCCCGTGTTTTTTAGGGGATAGTTGGAAGATGGGTCGTGTGGGGGACCAGAGGTAGAACTCCCAGTCCCAGATGCATTATGAAACTCTCAGCCATCGCAGTGTTCAGGCTGGACTTGATTTTACAAGAATATCTTTTTTTTTTTTTTTTGGCTTGGGTTTTTCCTTCTCTCTTCCGATGCCCATGGTCCCACCCTGGTGCATGCTGTATGCAAACACACCCTGTAAATGTGGTGGCCTGGGATGGGAGTGGATTTTTCTGATGATACCCCCAAACGTGGTCCCTGGTAATTTCTTAAAAGCAAGGCCACGAGGCATCTGAAGATTGATGGGTGAATTGTCACCAGCTGCTGCCTGGAAATCCACTGCTCTTTGCACTTGGGAGAGAATACCTGGGCAATGTCGTGCCCAGAGTGGCCAGCCTTCAGAGCGTGAGTTGAGTCTTGGAGTCTCTGGGGAGAAGAGGTCTTCAGTCTGTTGCTGCTGAGTCATCTCTGTTTCCCTGATCAATAATTCCTCCATCCCAAGCACAGGGAGAGTCTAATAGTTCCATAAATCCCGCTCTGCAGACCCTGCCATGGGTCTCTCCTCCACGTCAATCAGGAAGCTTCTGGACACATTGGCTGCTCTCTCAACCTCACTGCGCTATAATGCATGTCCACCCCGCCACACCTCAGCCAGACGGGGTCCCCACAGGCCTCCCACCTGAGACCTCGCCCCACAGAGCATGGCAACTCTGTCTGCTCCCAGGTCTCTGAGCTTCCCCCACCTTAGACCAGGAAGCAGCTGATGTGTGCGAACACATGGGTCAGAGGCGTGAGGTGGCTGAACATTTATTTGTTCTGGTCTCCACTTTGATGCCTCTCCAGCCAGGAAGCCCATTTTTAGTCACAGCGTTGAGTCCAAACAAATCTAGAGCATTACGTATCAGTTTCTTAGGTACAACGTGGGCTGCACCTGACCCTGGAAGATACGTGACAGGAACGGTCCAGTGTGATGCTTGTAACATCTGTGCATTACTTCCCAGGCAGAAAGCACTTAATGCTCTTTTCAGGAATATCGAACCAAATACTTAATAGTAATAACGATGCTTCCGAAAGCTCTGCTGGGAGTTTTTTCTTTTTTTTCTTAGAGGAGCATCCCATCCAAATTGCCTAAATATGAAAAACAGAGAAAGTTACAATGATAGAAATGTAGCTCAGCTGAAAACTGGCGTCTTAGGCCGGAAAGGCTGTGGATTGTGAAATTACAGCTTCAGGGGTCACTGGGTGAGCGCTATGCTCCTTTCCTCATGGTGGGTACCGCGTGACTCGATCTCCTTCCTCGGTTTAATGCCCCACTGTGTTTACTAGGGACCCTAAACAAGGTCCGTAGACAGGGTGCCTTAAACAACAGACATTTATGTCTGTCCGTCCTGGAGGCTGGACTCCTAGGTCCACGTGTGTACAGGGCTGGTCCTCCTGGGGTCTGTTCTGCTCTTGGTCTTCTCTTGTCCTGTCTGAAGACTCCAGTCTCTGTTCCCACCCTGACTTTCTCAGACACATCCACCTGGAGGTCTCCTGACCCTCAACTCCTTGTGGCAAAAGTCCACATCTCATCTTTTCCATAAGATTGTTATTTTACTTTTCATATTTCTACAAATACTATTTGTGTCCGTAGAGACTGAATGTTGTGTTGTTTTAAGTCAGTTATTTAAAAAAAAAACTAGATAGATGGATAATAAAGATAAATAGATGCTAGACAGGAAATAGATGTGTAGAGAGATGATAGGGGATGGGTGGACTGGATAGATAGATGTGGTAGGGAATGAATGGATCAAATAGATACATACATACATACATAGAAGATAGATATGGATGGGTGGATAGAATAGAGGATGGATAGATTGATGAGAGACATAGATACATAGAGAAAGAATGGATTGAATGGATGTATAGATGATAGATAGATAGATAGGGGATGGATGGGTTAGGTAGATAGAGGACAGATGAAAAGAATAGATAGATACCTTCTGGGCTGCAAACTTGAGTTCTGAAGTTTGCTGTCTGCAATAGTCAACTCGCAGTGTAGATGCCAGGAATTCTAATATTCTTAAGCCAAGAAAAAAACAAAAAAGAGAGCAAGAGCTTGCAGACAGGAGCCTGTTATAACAGGCGCATTTTGGAATTTACCCCCAGTGGAATGTAAAGGTCGAGGAGTCAGCCCCAGGAAAACAGGCCTGGGAAGCTTACATTTGTCTTGTTCTATTTTGCGTGCATGTGAGTCTTTAAGCCTTGCTTTGCGAGCAGCTGCCCTGGGAGGGCCCGGCGGCTTGGACGGCAGAACGCGCTGGTCTGTGAGAACTGAGGTCCCTGTGTCCTGGCTCCGGGCTGCCTGCTGCGCATTTTAATTTCTGTAGGCAGCTCACCTGCCTGCACCAGGCATGGATTGCTTGATCCTGGCAACAAGCTCTTAAAAGGGCCCAAGAATTAAATTGTTTAAAAGCGTCTATAAGAGTTAATGTCATGAGTATGCACTTATACAATTGAAAATGCCATAAATTGGATCTGCTGTCCCTTGAGATATTAGGAAACAGAACATGTTGGTTAATGAAGCAATACGGCTTTCCCTCTGCCGTCTCCTCGGCCTCATATATCCTTGAGTTGACGTTTTTCCAGCCACGGATTTGTGTAGAATTTAATTAATGGGCTTGGCCGCTTCCCCATAGAGCTCCGTGTTGTTTGACTTAGGAGAGCATCTTCTTTGTAATTCATATAATCCCTCCACCACTTGCTATTTTTCCACCTACGATTCGAATATTTGCAGTGACTTTTGAAGACTTAAATGGAAAAGAAATTAGGGCGTCTTGGCTGTGCATATGTGCGGTGTTGCGGGAAATTGTAAGCGTGAGTCAGGAGTGTAACTGTCATGTTGTTGTCTCTATGTACAGTGTCTGACCAGGCGTTTGTCACGCTGGCCACCAATGATGTCTACTGCCAAGGAGCCCTGGTTCTGGGACAGTCACTCAGGAACCATATGGCCAGCCGAAAGCTGGTGGCGCTGATTACCCCTCAGGTGTCCAGCCTGCTCAGGTAAGATGTCCACGTGCCCCAGTGGCTCCTCCCGCGACAGAAACACCTGTACTCTGCAGTCATTACTGACGTAGGGAAATCTGTCACGGGGGGTGAGCGACTTCAGAATACTTACTTACGCATGTTTTTGTGTACGGTTCCTGTTCATTGTGTCCACTGCAAAAATTCAGAAGTTAATTTTTACGGGTGGGAGCTAACTTTGAAAAGCAACTATTATAACCTAAGTTAAGGGTGTCAGGCTGAAAGGCATAGGACCTCATGAAAGGCTCTGGAGGGTCTTCCAGTGTGTCGAATGGCTTTCTCCTTCCTCTTGAGTGTCTATACATCAGTTGGATTTCTCCCTGTGAAGATGTGTGGAGGTATTCTTGGGTAGCTGTAGGGTGGTGGCGGGGGGTCTTCTGTGGTTCTGTTGAATGCATGTTTGCGTACAATGTAGCCAAGCTCAGAGCCTGGCTTGCCCTGGAATTTCTTGTCCCCAAAGCTCCACTGTGCTCCCTATGTCCCAGGAGAAGAGAATGTGACTTGTCCCAAGGTCAGTGGAAAGACAGGGGAATTCACCTGGAGGGGCTTCACCTTTGCTAAATCATGGAATGAGGATGTCAAGGAGCTGTGGCCAGCTCACAGGGTTGGGATTTCTAAGTGGAATTCTGGTCCTAACTAGGCAGTTTTTGGGAGAACCAGAACCTACTCTCGAAGGACCATGTGGTGGGGGACCCTATTTCTTGTTTAGGGTAAATGCACAGAAAAATAAAAATGAGCAGGGAGCCTGCAGAAACAGTCTCCAAGTTCATGTAGCATCATTACAGTGCAGTTCAGGGAAAGAGCATATTCGTGAAAAAGGGTCAGTCAGTGCCTTGGACTCGTGGGTAGAATGAGATAAGAGAGCAAATGGAGCTGCAGACAGTCGGCAGTGTGAAACAGAAATGGAATGACCTGAGGAAATGTTATGAGAAAATAAAAATCAAATTGATTAAAAATTAAGCCTTTTAGAGAAATCGTTAAATAAAATCTGCCCTGTGGATTTTGTGATATAATATTATAATAGGATGTAATACAATACTAAGTGATTACATAATTTTTTGACGAAAAGCAAATTTTTAAATGAAAAATCATTATGAAAGTGATTTTTTAAAAAAGATATCATATAAATGATTTATATCAATATAAAATCATCATAAATAAACAATTATAGAATTGTCATGAAAAACATAAGCTACTTTCCAGTATTTGAGAAGAGGTTTATAGAGAAGGAAGCTTTGAAACAGAAATGTAGCTGATAAAAAGCTCAAAACAAATGACATTATGTCAAAAACAAAGATGTATTTGAAGGAAATTTCCTGAGTTGAAGAAATGCCAGAGAAAATGGGTATCAGGAAGAATAAGAAAACACACACAAAAACAAAACATAAATATATATATTGAAGAGTTTTTAAAGCTGTCTTGGTAAAGATTTCTATGTGCCTCTGAGAAGAATAATATATTTTCTCTCATCAATCATGGACCACTTAGAAAAATTGATTTTATGCTAATGGTACAAGGAGGCATTCAATATATTACTTGTAGCAGAAATTGAATGGCATATTCTTGCATGATAATGTAAAAAACCTAGACATGAATAACAAAACTAAAACTAAAAACAACAAAATAAAAAAAAGTGTCCTTAGACATTGTGAATCAGAGATTGTCCCCCTATATTACTTGATACGTGAACAAATAAAAGCGTGAATTACGTGCTATTTAATAATTGCAATATGACTGGAACCTGTGAAATCCCAAGGGGACCACTAGAGTGATGCTGGAAAGAAAAATGAAAATCAGTGAAGAAATTAACCAGTTCAAAATGTTTAAATGAAAACAAACAAAAAAATACATGAGGCAGACAGAAGGAAGAGAAATTCATAAAGAAAAAAACCAAAAACTAATAACTGAGAACAAGACATCCCAGAGATGGATTATTTAAGAATAAACCTTTGATTAGTGAAAAGACAGCTATACAAAATGAAAATGAAAAGGTAGTCCCTTCATGCAATTTAAATTTAAAAGCAAATACTACATAGAATGCTTTGCTAACAGTATGGGAAGTATTGATGGAACACTTGATCCTTTTCAAGAAATTCAGATGACCCACGTTGACATCAGAAGTAGAAATGTTCCTCTGATCAGTACCCACCGGAGGAGTTGAGAATATTATCAAAGGCTTATCTGGTCCTGGGTCTGGGCACTTATAAGGGAAGTTCTATTAGATTGGCCACAGTGAATTCATTTCCATGTGATAAGAAATATCTCAGAGCCTAGGGGAAAAAAAAGAATGTGAATTTGTTTTAAGACATTGTTGTTATCTTGATACCCAAACTGGATTTTCAGGTTTTAGTGTGTTTATGTATAAATGAGAAAATCCCCCAAGCACAGAATATCCACAACCTTAGGACAACTCTCATCCTATAGTAAATAAATAAATGCAAGTCAGTGATATGATCCTTTTAATATAAAAGTTGAACATCTACCAAAATGAATTCCAGAGAGATTATAAATATAAAGGTGTAAAATATTAAAACACTGAAAAGTCTTAGGAGTCAGTGATTGATCAGGGCTGCTCGACCTCAGCACTGCTGACATCTGGGGCTGGATGACTCTGGGGTGGGCGTCCTGTGACCGTGGTGTGTTGAGCGGCCTCCCTGCCTCCACCCCCAGATGCCAGTAGGATCGATACCCCTCAACCCTCCCTGCGGTTGTGATAATTACAAACATCTCCAGACACTGACGAGGAAGTGGGATGCTTCGTTCATCTGAACGCCGGACATCCCATCTTAAATGAAAGCATCCACCATGCCGTAGTTCAGGAACGGTTTGTGAAAAGCAGATGGTAAAGCAAAGAAACTAGGGAACTCATTCACAACATTTATCCTGAGGAGGGGGTTGTTCGTATTGTATTCAAAGAACTCTTACAAAACTAAGCAAAGATGGACAGACAAATACAACAGTGGTAAAAGCACACACACAAAAAAACACTTATTCCATACTATTTATGACCAGTTAGGCTGGCAAATATCTTCTCAAATATTAGTGTTTTGGGGGCACACCTTGCTGATTGACATCAAGGGATGTGGTTAGACTCCAACTACATTGGCTATAACCCATTGTCTTAAAAATGTGTCCAATTAATTGATACTTAACATGTATTTCCTTTTGTCTAACACAAGTACTTCTGGTCCCAAAGAGAAATAAAAGAAGAAAACACATTTAGCTGCAGTATATATTCCCCTTTGTCCAGGCACTGGCTTCAGAGTCAGACCAGAAACTGCAACAGATCCCGAGTGAGGAAAGCTGACCCTGTGGGTACACACACATCGCTGGGGGGATCATTCTGTGGTCTTCTACTGACCCATCCAACCCCCCTCAATGATGACGAGTGGGGAAGTTCTGTTTTTTTTTTCATACAACTGTCCCAATAAAGCCAAAACAACCCCAGGAAAAACATATGACTCTCTCCTTAGATGCCTGTCGACTCAAGGTCAGGACAGGCTGTCACCGTTAATTGTCTTCAGCCTTTCAATCTGTGTGAGATGAACTTTGAAGTATTCAGCACCTATCAACATCACAGCAATATGGGCCAGGTTCACTGCTGTAGAGGTAATTCAGATTTTAGAGGACCCAGGACATCCTTGGCAGTCCATGGGAGGGTTGAGGAGCTATGCCCCATGGTGCAGTCATGTAGGAGATAAACAGTGACCCATCATCAGAAAGGACCAGGGGCATGGGTGTTGGGAGACCACCACTCTTCCAGACTGTGTGGTTCAATGTAGACCGTGGTAATCTTTCTGCAGAGAAGCAAACTCACCAGCCTATGCTCATAGTGTCAAACAAATTGTATTTGTGAAAGTTAAATCTACTTCCAGAAGTTTATTTCAGGGGAGCAAGGAGGGCTGGGCAAAAGGATTTGAGGCTGTGAATCACAGGGCTATTTGTAGCAACATAGAGTGATATTCCACCTCCACTGTCCCAGTCTTTATACGACCACAAGGATGCCATAAATTCTTAAATATCTGGGTAGATAGCAGGAGAAACTAGTGATGAATAGTATTTCCCAAAAGCACAAATAATTGTAGAGTACAAGTCAGAAAGCTACTAAAGGATAGAAAAGATGGGCCCAGAAGCTGCAACATCTGCCTTATAATAGGAACTTCAAAAGGAATAAAACAATGGATTCCAGGAAATAACTCATTCATATTTCAGCTCTGAGAATGGGTTTCAGTTGGAGTGGATCCCTTGAGTGTTAAGCAGAATGAATGAAGAAAACAAGCGCATTGATACGAAGAGGTGGTATTTCAAAGCACACCAAAAATGAAGAAAACATCCTACATGCATTTCATTACCAGTCTGGTTGAGGTAATTGATGTCCCAAAGTTATGGGGCAAACTAATTTAGAAATGAGATTTCTGCATTTGGCCAGGTGAATGTAATTTGAAAGCAAACTAAAGATGTTTTAAATATGCAAAAGCTCAAAAATATTACCTGCTAAGGACCTTTAAGAAAAAATTACTTGAGGATATATTCAAGCAAAATGAAATGTGAATCCAAGAAAGAACTTCTGTATAAGAATCAGTACTAAACAAATAAAATGAGTAAATGTGAGACTTAATTGTAAATGCATTGGTGCATAATTATGAAAGTAATCTGGAAATAACACTCCACATGAGAGGTGGTTAGGGTAGAGAAGAGGATGTATGCTAATGTTCCTGTCTTCTTTGGAGTGAAGATAAAGATGATGACTACCTTTGTATTTGATAGAAAATATAAGTTCAAATATATTTGTTGACAGTTTAAGGATGGTTACCACCAGAAGACTGGAAAGGATATGTACAACTTTCAAAATTGTACATTCATGAAAAATGCATGGAATAGAAAAAATCTCATCCATGCAATGGAAGGTGGGAAAGGATTACAAAGAAGAAGAAAGCATGACAAATGTAAGAAAGAAAATAAAGCTGGTGGATTCCATTAAATGTATCAATGATCTTACATTAAAAATTCCTCTTAAGAGAGAGAGACTTTCACCATGGGAAAATAAACATAAAATCCCAAAACAGCTTAAACAACTGCAAAAGCGTTGAGAATAAAGGATGCATATGATATTGTATTGATATGCATATGATATTATCCATCCAGTCCAGGACCCCACATTCCAATGGTTGTCATGACTACTATAGTTGCTTAATCAATGAAAATTCTTCCTTCTTTCCTTAGGTGTCATGACCTTGACATTTTCAAAGCATACTGGTCAGTTGTTTCATAGAATGACTTTCAACTTGGATTTGTCCAGTGTTTTCACATGATTATATTGAGGTTATGTATTTTTGGCAAAAAAGGAAAAATTCTCAGGAGTGGTGAACCTTTTTCAGTACATGTTGTCAGGGAGGATGTCATGTTTCTGTGTTATTGGTGACATTAACCTTGCTCAGTTGGATAAGGTGTTATCTATGGGGATTCGTCACTGGAAAGGTAGAATTTTTCTCTTTGTAACTGATAAATATATTGAGGTAGACACTTTGAGACTATGAAAACATGCTGTTTCTCCTCAGAACCTTTACCCATTGATTTTAGCATCTATTGGTGAATCTTGACTGCAATAGTTAGTGGTATTTGCCTAATGGTGATTTGCTATTTCCATTATTTCTACATTTATTACTTGCAATTCTTCTGTAAGGGAGAGCTGTTCCTTCTTCCCCATTTACTTATTTATTCCATTATATTAATGTGGACCCATGAATGTTCATTTTATGCTTTCAGTTTACTAGTTTTCTTGCACAAATTGCTTCAGCTTTGCCACTGGGAGCTCCTTCTGGTTGGTTCCCTGTACCCTTTTGACATGTCCCCATCCTTTTTCTAGCACTTTCTTAATTTTCTGGCATAGCAAGGTATGCCGGGCAGGCTATGATGAAGTAGAATTTGACCAACAATAAACATAAAAAAACTGAAAAGGAACAGAGGCACATTTCATTTTGATGAAAGGGTTATTAATCTTTCAAAATGTGAGTCTCAAACTTGTATGCAACTAACAATGTACATTTTTTTTTGTTATTCCTTCTTTGAAAATTTCTCTCCCTTCATTTTCTGTGTTCCCTTTTTCTACATTTGTGTGTGTGTGCGTGTGAACTCCTGGACTGATCCTCTGATCTGATCTCTTCTTTCCTATTTTCCATCTCATTAAAAAAGTTAATTTTGTTGTCCTATTACCTAGGAGAATTCCCCAACTTAATCTTCAGGACTTTATATTAATTTTTTAAATTTATGCATCAAATTTTTTTTTATTGTTACCAAAACATACACAACTGAATTTATTCATGAGGATGGCTCAGATAAACCCAAACTGAAGTACATTCTTTTTTTTTTGCTTTTAACTTTTTTTTAACATAATTAATTTTATTATCATTAATTTACAATTACATGTGCAATATTACGATTATTAAACTACCCCTTCATCAGGTCCCCCCCACCAACCCCATTACAGTCACTGTCCATCAGCGTAGTGAGATGCTATAGAATCACTACTTGTCTTCT
Organism: Smutsia gigantea; assembly: GCA_032199065.1. NCBI lineage: Eukaryota > Metazoa > Chordata > Mammalia > Pholidota > Manidae > Smutsia > Smutsia gigantea. The sequence continues at coordinate 159,658 of JAVSCE010006208.1, forward strand.
CTGAGTTGTACTGCCCTCCCCGTGCCCCCCCAACATTACATCTGCTAATCGTAATGCCCCTTTTTCCCTCTTATCCCTCCCTTCCCGCCCATTTTCCCCAGTCCCTTTCCCTTTGGTAACTATTAGTCCGTTCTTGGGTTCTGTGAGTCTGCTGCTGTTTTGTTCCTTCAGTTTTTTTCTTTGTTCTTATACTCCACATATGAGTGAAATCATTTGATACTTGTCTTTTTCGGCTTGGCTTATTTCACTGAGCATAATACCCTCTAGCTCCATCCATGTTGTTGCAAATGGTAGGATTTGTTTTCTTCTTATGGCTGAATAATATTCCATTGTGTATATGTACCACATCTTCTTTATCCATTCATCTACTGATGGACACTTAGGTTGCTTCCATTTCTTGGCTATTGTAAATAGTGCTGCAATAAATATAGGGGTGCATCTGTCCTTTCAAATTGGGCTGCTGCATTCTTAGGGTAAATTCCTAGGAGTGGAATTCTGGGTCAAATGGTATTTCTATTTTGAGTTTTTTGAGGAACCTCCATACTGCTTTCCACAATGGTTGAACTAATTTGCAGTCCCACCAGCAGTGTAGGAGGGTTCCCTTTTCTCCACATCCTCGCCAACATTTGTTGTTGTTTGTGTTTTGGATGTTGGCCATCCTCACTGGTGTGAGGTGATATCTCATTGTGGTTTTAATCTGCATTTCTCTGATGATTAGCGATGTGGAGCATCTTTTCATGTGCCTGTTGGCCATCTGAATTTCTTCTTGGGAGAAGTGTCTATTCATGTCCTCTGCCCATTTCTTAATTGGATTATTTGCTTTCTGTTTGTTAAGGTGCATGAGTTCTTTATATATTTTGGATGTCAACCCTTTATCAGATACGTTTTTTATGAATATATTCTCCCATACTGTAGGATGTCTTTTTGTTCTACTGATGGTGTCCTTTGCTGTACAGAAGCTTTTCAGCTTGATATAGTCCCACTTGTTCATTTTTGCTTTTGTTTCCCTTGCCCGGGGAGATATGTTCACGAAGAAGTTGCTCATGTTTATGTCCAAGAGATTTTTGCCTATGTTTTTTTCTAAGAGTTTTATGGTTTCATGACTTACATTCAAGTCTTTGATCCACCTTGAGTTTACCTTTGTGTATGGGGCTAGACTGTAGTCCAGTTTCATTCTCTTACATGTAGCAGTCCAGTTTTTCCAACACCAGCTGCTGAAGAGGCTGTCGTCTCCCCATTGTATATCCAAGGCACTTTTATCAAATATTAATTGACTGTATATGTTTGGGTTAATGTTTGGATTTTCTCTTCTGTTCCACTGCTCTGTGGGTCTGTTTTTGTGCCAATACCAAATTGTCTTGATTACTGTGGCTTTGTAGTAGAGCTTGAAGTCAGGGAGTGTAATTCTCCCTGTTTTATTCCTCCTTCTCAGGATTGATTTGGCTATTCGGGGTCTTTTGTGGTTCCATATGAATTTTAGAATTATTTGTTCCAGTTCATTGAAGAAAGCTGTTGGTAGTTTGATAGGGATTGCATTGAATCTGTAGATTGCTTTAGGTAGTATAGCCATTTTGACAATATTTATTCTTCCTAGCCAAGAGCATGGGATGCATTTCCATTTGTTAGTGTCCTCTTTAATTTCTCTTAGGAGTGTCTTGTAGTTTTCAGAGTACAGGTCTTTCACTTCCTTCGTTAGGTTTATTCCTAGGTATTTTATTCTTTTTGATGCAATTGTGAATGGAATTGTTTTTCTGATTTCTGTTAGTTCATCTTTAGTGTATAGGAAAGCAACAGA
>JAVSCE010006209.1:0-25639 GCA_032199065.1 Smutsia gigantea
GAAAGACCTGTACTCTGAAAACTACAAGACACTCCTAAGAAAAATTAAAGAGGACACTAAGAAATGGAAATGCATACCATGCTCTTGGCTAGGAAGAATCAATATTGTCAAAATGGCTATACTACCTAAAGCAATCTACAGATTCAATGCAATCCCTATGAAACTACCAACAGCTTTCTTCAATGAACTGGAACAAATAATTCTAAAATTCATATGGAACCACAAAAGACCCCGAATAGCCAAATCAATCGTGAGAAGGAGGAATAAAACAGGGGGAATTACACTCCCTGACTTCAAGCTCTACTACAAAGCCACAGTAATCAAGACAATTTGGTATTGGCACAGAAACAGACCCACAGACCAGTGGAACAGAATAGAAAATCCAAACATTAACCCAAACATATACAGTCAATTAATATTTGATAAAAAGTGCCTTGGATATACAATGGGGAGATGACAGCCTCTTCAGCAGCTGGTGTTGGAAAAACTGGACAGCTACATGTAAGAGAATGAAACTGGACTACTGTCTAGCCCCATACACAAAGGTAAACTCAAGGTGGATCAAAGACTTGAATGTAAGTCATGAAACCATAAAACTCTTATAAAAAAACATATGCAAAAATCTCTTGGACATAAACATGAGCAACTTCTTCATCAACATATCTCCCCGGGCAAGGGAAACAAAAGCAAAAATGAACAAGTGGGACTATATCAAGCTGAAAAGCTTCTGTACAGTAAAGGACACCATCAGTAGAACAAAAAGACATCCTACAGTATGGGAGAATATATTCATAAAAAACGTATCTGATAAAGGGTTGACATCCAAATATATAAAGAACTCATGCACCTTAACAAACAGAAAGCAAATAATCCAATTAAGAAATGGGCAGAGGACATGAATAGACACTTCTCCAAAGAAGAAATTCAGATGGCCAACAGGCACATGAAAAGATGCTCCACATCGCTAATCATCAGAGAATGCAGATTAAAACCACAATGAGATATCACCTCACACCAGTGAGGATGGCCAACATCCAAAACACAAACAACAACAAATGTTGGCGAGGATGTGGAGAAAAGGGAACCCTCCTACACTGCTGGTGGGACTGCAAATTAGTTCAACCATTGTGGAAAGCAGTATGGAGGTTCCTCAAAAAACTCAAAATAGAAATACCATTTGACCCAGGAATTCCACTCCTAGGAATTTACCCTAAGAATGCAGCAGCCCAATTTGAAAAGGACAGATGCACCCCTATGTTTATTGCAGCACTATTTACAATAGCCAAGAAATGGAAGCAACCTAAGTGTCCATCAGTAGATGAATGGATAAAGAAGATGTGGTACATATACACAATGGAATATTATTCAGCCATAAGAAGAAAACAAATCCTACCATTTGCAACAACATGGATGGAGCTAGAGGGTATTATGCTCAGTGAAATAAGCCAAGCCGAAAAAGACAAGTATCAAATGATTTCACTCATATGTGGAGTATAAGAACAAAGAAAAAATACTGAAGGAACAAAACAGCAGCAGATTCACAGAACCCAAGAACGGACTAATAGTTACCAAAGGGAAAGGGACTGGGGAAAATGGGCGGGAAGGGAGGGATAAGAGGGAATAAGGGACATTATGATTAGCTGATGTAATGTTGGGGGGGCACGGGGAGGGCAGTACAACTCAGAGAAGACAAGTAGTGATTCTATAGCATCTCACTACACTGATGGACAGTGACTGTATTGGGGTTGGTGGGGGGGACCTGATGAAGGGGTAGTTTAATAATCGTAATATAGCACATGTAATTGTAAGTTAATGATAATAAAATAAATTATGTTTAAAAAAAAAGTTTCCTTGAAGCCTAGTCTGTCTAATTTCCTTTTCTTGCCTGTATCTTTGGTGTCATATACAAGAAATCATGGCCAAATGCAATATCATGAAACTTTTGCCCTATGTTTGCTTCTAAGAGTTTTATAGTTTTAGATCTTACATTTAGTCCCTTGATTCACTTTGAGTAAATTTTTCTAGATGGTGTTAGGTAAGAGTTGGCCAGAGGGACTGTTTGAAATTGCAAAACAATTTTTTCTGATATTCCTTTCTGCAAACTCTAACAGCTACATAAGTGCAGGAGGACAAACAAAAAACCCTCATTTTTTGATTGGTGGAATAATCACATTTCTTGCATTCTCCACTCAAAATATGAAATGTCACAATTTCAATAAAATTATATATGCAAAAGCTTTCCTGTTAAATACAACTCCTTTGGAAGAAAGGTTGCCAACAGAAGCAACTGTTACTGCTGAAAGATTTTTAGCCATGTTACCATCCTCTGCTACATTGGGTCCTCTCAGACCATCTTCATTTCATTACAGAAATGTACTGAGGTCCATCTATGCCCATGGCATGTCCGATTTAGTCTTGAGCACCAGGAATGCCTTCCCAAGAGGGGCACAGATCAGTACCACACAGTTCTCAGCACGTAGTAGGTGCTCATTACGTGTAGAATGAAGGATGGATATTTCTCTTTCTGGTCTTGGCAGGTTGGCTATTATTTCTTTTTTGCTGTCCTTTTATTGTTTGTATTTACAACTCTGAATTGTTTCACTATTCCAAAAAGTTTTGAGTACGTCCCCATCCAAACTCTTACAACCATCATTAAAAATCATTCCTTTTTGTTGGTCTGTCCACCTAAAGACTCATCAAGTCCAAATTGCATAGGGAGACCATTTGCAACACTTCAATTCCCAGAGATCATTGATTTGTCTCTGTATTGGGTCATAGGAAATGATGTGCATACTTCAATTAACCCATTTATTTGTCTCTACTCCCCAAACACAATAAAAATAATAGTTCTCACATATTATGAGTTTTCTTTGTTCCAGAAAAAATGTTGGGACTTGACACACATCTGTTCCCTCATTCAGTACTCATTGGCTCTGACTTACATATAAGGAATCTGAGATTCGGTAAAGCACTCCTCAATAACTAAAAGCATGCTACTTTCATAATTACTGAAAAATGTCCCCATAGCACTTAACATAGACTGCAGTGTAGTCTGGGGACCTGAAGGATGAGTTAGAGTCCCACTTTGGTGGGACCTTGAGTAAGTTGTTTACACTCTCCAGGAGTGTTTCCCTGGGGTGTGGGGTGTGCCAGTGGGAGCAGGCACTCCCATTGGTGAGTATTGATGGCACAGGGAAGGTGCTATGATGGAGGGCCCAGCTCCGGGTCAGATCCTCCCTTCTCTAGGGTACACTTGAAGGATAAGTTCATGAACCCCTCAAAGTCTCAACACCCTTGAGAAGTCTCTTCCTGGGGGTTGGGGTGTGGTCATGACTCTTTAAGAGTAGCTTGCATTCTTCTTAGAGAACATGAACTTCTCATGCCTCCTCAAATACTTACCAGAATGGGTCTCTAGGGCCCAACTCAAGGAAAATGCACTAGGGAGGAGGTTTATGGTTCCTCAGTGTTAAATTGCAATAAGTTTAGTTCCTTCCCCATCTTATTAGCAAAGGGACCTCTTTGCTGGATAGTTACCCCTGCACCTTGGGTGTATCTCAGATCCCTGGATCCATGGCAACATTCAAAGTATTGCCGTATGGTATTTACTAAGGTGACCCTGGAAAATTAGACATTATTTACAAAAAAGATGTTGAATGGGTTTGCAGAAAGACCGAGCAAAGGGCCCTTTGACATTTGTAGTACTCCATCAGAAATGTCTCTGCAGAAACATTTCTCTTATAGGTACTTGGTTGTAAATATTTAAAAGTCTGAGCACCCAGAATGCCAAATTTGTCTATAAGCTCTGCAAATAAAGCTACCTATTATTTTTCCGTTTGGCACTACACATTCCCTAATTTATACATGCTCCAAATCAAGCTGTCCCTGCCTTATACAGTGGTTTGGCTGCTCCCTGGGGTGACTGCAAGTGAGTCAGCTGCAGGGAAGACTGGCGTTTTTATCTGCAGTTTGTTCTCAGCCCTTGACCTCAGAGAAACTGCTTTCAGGAGAGGTGAGGACTCTGCTGCGGTGGGGTGGGGGTAGGGGTGGTGAGAGGACAGCTACTTCAGTGAAGCACATCTGAGGTGTCTTCTGACCTGCTCCAAGAGGCCTACAAAGAGTGGGGGGGTCTCCTTTCCCAGGAAGCCTTTATCCTATCCTCGTAACAGCTGAGGCCACATTTGCACCAGTATTAACAACTTTATGGGGAACAGGCAAAAGGGAATTAAACCTACCTTTGATCGAGGTCTTGAGAAGGTTCTGGCTCCTCACCCACATTCTTCCTTACGCTTACCTGCCAGCTACCTGAACCCTGGTGATATAGAGGAGGAAGTGATGCTGGCATCAAAGTTTACTTTTCTACGCTGAACAATTTCTGTCTAGAAAGCAGCACAGAAGAAAAGAAAAGGGGATCCTCGTTTGTAAGTAAGGGGATGGACTACATGAGTGGTTCTAAAACGTAAGCCTGAAAGTCATCTGAGGTCCTGGTTAAACTGCAGGTTTCTGGGCCCCATTGCCAGTCATGCTGGTTCACTGGTTGCGATTCCCCTGCAGGTGGCTTCCAGACAAGTTACTCAGGTGACCCTGAGTCTAGTATATCCTGAGGTTTCATACCTCACTGACAGCCAATCTTCATCAAACCCTTTGGTGTGACCTGGGCTTCCCGGTCCAATTCCTGACCACATGGTCTTCCTCAACAACAACTCAAAGTCTCTGGGTTCTTCTTCCTCTGGAGCCGAGGACACCCCAAAAGCCAGGCAAAGAGAAACAAGAGAAGCTGGTTTCCAGCTGAGTGAAAAAGGTCTTTGATCCATATTTCTCCCTCCACTACCTGCTCCCCAATCTGTCCTTTCCTCTCATTGGCACGTTTGTTATTTCTTATGCTTTTTAATAACTAGAAGCACAATCAGAGCAGAGCTAAGCAGCATCTTCGAGAGGAACTGCGCCCACCTCCTTACTTTCCAGGTAAGGAAACTAAAAGAGAGAGAGGTTAAGAGACTTGCTCAAGGTCACACAGCCAGCAGGGACAATGGTGGGATTCAAAGGCAGGCAGAGTGACTCCGGGACTTTTGCCTGTAACAAGCTGTCTACAGTGCTTGGACTTGATGAGAAAACCATGCTAAATTTGTGTGCAGAAAGAGAGGCAAAGCCACATGCTGTCTTGACTATTTGGAAGCGCTGACTACATCAGAGAGGAAATTAAAAAACTGAAATTGTTGGACCCTTTGGCTTCTATCACCTCACTCTTTCCCGTAACTCTGAAGAAGAGGCAGGCAGTGTGGGCAGGACAGGGAGTCCTTGCTGACTCCAGAAGGACAGGGTTCGATGTCCAACTCAGCCTCCTCCTAAGTGCATTGGGCACTGAAATGACCTTTTCTGAGCACTTTTCCTTCGTCTGTTAACTGGGGAGAGGATTGTTCAAGATGATTGCTGAGGCCACCTTCCAGGGCCAAGATGGATGTGTGACCCACTGATGGCCTTGCAAGGGTATTTGAGTAGATATCCGTGTAGCCGAGGTTGATCAGAAAGTCTTGGTCATTTGTATTTCTATTGACTGGTTTTGTGTAGGTTCATATCTCCACCCTCATGAATGGGGGAGCCTTCCCAGCCCTTGAAACTCCTCTCTGCATCTAGAGCAGTATTCTCCCGATGACAGGTATTTAGTTAGTATTGCTGCATGGCTAAGCCAGCTGGGGACCCGCAGAGCCATCACGCTAAGGCTGTCCCTTGGCAGAGCTCCTCCTGCTCTCCTCCTATCCAAGAAGGCACCCTAGAGTTTAGGGTGCTTGAGGAGTCAACACACAGATCTGAGTGACCCTGTGATCTCACCATGACTGAGCAAGAAGACAGTCCATTTCTCTGACTCATGTGAGGCGGCGCCCCCCGGCCCGTGCAAATATCAGGTTAGAGGCAAAGTACCAGTGATTTTGTTTTTTGCGTGGGTTGTCTGGGAGCCTCAGGGCTTCCTCGATAAAACTGAAAGTGGTCTGTCTCATCAAAGTATCCCCTTGTCCTTACACTTGACAAACAGCACTTACATCACCAATAGTCAGCCAGTTCCGTCTCTTCTCCAGTGTCCTACCTCCTGCTCCCCCGGGGTAGGGAGACAGGGTGCATCCTGGTTTCACAGAGCTGCAAGATGGTCTCCACAGAGCTGTCAGTGATGACCGTGTGGGAGGAGGTGGACATGCATGGCATATAGGAGAGATTGCTGGTCAGACATTTCACCTTCCTGGGTGGGTGGTGTAACAGGCTTGTGAAAGCCAAACACCCTCCTGGAATGTTCCAGAGGCTGTGCTACCTGGAGGTACAGGGCTGTTCTAAGCCAGTCTCAGAACTTTGGACCTCTGCTGTCTCATTCAGTGGTTAGAAAATAGGCTAAGTGCTTTGATCCCTAGATGAGCCAGTGAACTTGGCTTACTTAATTCAGCAGCTCAGACCCCACCACTGACTCTAACTTGGTGAGTTTCGGTGCAATTATTCAAAAGAAACACCAAAAAGAGAGGTTGTGCCTCAATTTCTCAAGCAATCAAAGTACCGCAAGACAATTTTAAATGCTGGCATTGATTCTGTAGTGAGATGTATGAAGGAAGAGTTAGGAATATCGGTGTCCAAGGCTAAGTCTGTATAAAAACCCAGTAACTCCTCTGCTCCTAAGAAAGAACTGTTCCTAGTTCTGTGCTTTCCTTACGCAAATGACAAGGGAAATTTCAGCTTTAACATTGTACAAAAAAATGAATAATATTTGAGCACCCAACTTGAAAAGAGGATGGGGAGGCAGCTTTGGAAGTAGGATGCACTGTGAATATACAAGCTTTCTGCATAGCCCAGCTGTTTTCAGAGCTCACAGGGAGCTGGTCCTTGTTGACTTGTTAGGACATGCTTTCACAAAGAGGTGGCTTAGTCCACGCAGGCTGCTATAAAAAACCGCCATAGACTGGGTGGCTTACAAACAACAGAAATTCATTTCTCATAGTTCTGGAGGCTGGAAAGTCCAAGATCAAGGTGCTAGTAGATTCAGCATCTGGTGAGAGCCCATTTCCTGGTTCATAAATGGCAGTCTTTTTGGTATGTCCTCACTTGGTGGAAGAGGCAAGGAGCTCTCTGGGTCTCTTTTATAAGGGAATGAACCCCACTAATGAGTGTTCCACCCTCATGACCTAAGCATCTCCCAATGGCCCCAACTCCAAATGGAGTATTAGAATCGAACAGAGGAATTGTGTGGGGACACAAACATTCAGTCTATAGCAAAAACCCATTTTGCTCCACAAATTAATGTTCCTCTTTAAGACAGAATGCGTCTTTCCAGGAAAGTAATTAACTGATGCTGTTTTCCTTACAAAAGAAGTAGAGCAGAGTTCAGTGTATCTGACCTCAGGGCTCTCCTGGTCTCCAGAAAGCAGCAATTCCTTTTAATTCCTCTTTTATCTCTTCTCACTTCTCAAATCCCACTAATATACCCCAAATAATTTAACAACACCCTTGTGTGTGGGTGTCCCAGGGCTTTCCTCTACTGAGACATTGAGCACAAAATCTCTCTCATTCCCTACTCCTTTCAGGCTATGCAGAGCCATCTGGTGATGAATTGTTTATACACTCCACCAAAAGAAGCCAGCAAAAAATGGAATGAAGTCGGTTCAGTGTTTGCTGTATGAATTCCAGAAAATTCCATTGTGTTGCCAATTAGGCCTCCAAAATGGATGAACAATGGCCCAAAATCTAGATGGCAACATATGTAGAAGAACAAGAGCCATCAAGAGAACGAGTTTTTCTTTCAATTTTATCTGTTAGCTGTGCGACCTCAGGAAAGCAAACAGCCTCTCTGAGCCTGGATCTGGGGCCTGGATTATTATCTCTCAGGTTCTCCCAGCTCTCGGAGCCTGTACCTTTCTTTCACTGCTTACTTACAAAGCTTACCTTTTTGGACAAGACATCTTTATTCTCCTGCTTCTCTGATATTTTAAGAGAGTTCAAATCATTTTCCCAAAAATGTTCAATTTCACAATTTGCCACATCCATTATTTTTACTTATATGTCAATTCCCCTATCCAGGACTGAAAACATTCATGGCTGCAATTGAATGTTATTTCTTTCCACTTGACATTAATTGGGAAGGAGACAGCCTCCGCTCATGACGGAGTGACAATTTCTAAGACCCTGGGAGAAGAATGGAAGAAGGAAGGTTTTGTATTTCAATTGCCTTTCTTTCAGTTTTTTTCCTCAAGAAGAGTTCCTCTCCTATGGAACCTCATGCCCACATTCAGATGCTCAAGGGGTGTCGTGCATGTTGTCTCTCTCTCTTCCTTCCATCCCAGATCGGCACTAAGGACAGAAGTTACGACATGAAGAAGAAGTCTTCATTCATGTCCCAACTTCCTCGCTCAGCCGCCTTCCTAGCTGTGCTTCCTGCACCCTGGCCTGGGGCTCTCACCAGGGGCCTGGCTGGCCAGCCAGAACCAGCTGGATAATAAATGGTCCTTGGTAAGGTGCCCTCTGATTACTTTAAGGTTTGAACTTCTTCAGTGGTATGTTTACTTTGTGTCACCTACAGGAATGACAGTCTGAGGGAAGAGTTCTGGGAAGTGTAACTGCTGGTGAGGTAAAAATGTTCTGACAATCCAGTGCCTCAGGTCACAGCTCATACACTGAAGCAAGTGTGAAGGCTACTCAGAAGACGGTGCCATCGTGAAAAGAGCAGGGGACCAGAAGCCAGGAAAGCCCCATTAAAAATGCATAAAATTAGCTCAACTTGAAAAGGGGGTGGGGAGTCCTTCCTGCTTGGCCTGTCCGTCACCCCCTACAGAGGTGCCCAAGTCCTCCTTGGGAGAAGACTCAATGTGAAAATCATAGTGGGTTGCCTCTCAGGGACTTTCCTGCTGGAACAGTTCCACGATGCCCCATTGTCTGCTCAGTGGCTGACTGGAGAGATAGCCCAAGGTGAGTGGGCGTCTTCTGCTTCCTCTACAAAACTCCTCACAGGCAACTTCCAGCCCCACACCCAGACACCCTGCCTCTTGTCACATCAAGCTGTTCACAGTTGCCTTTCCAGCATGCATCCTTTCTCTCTCCCATCACTGGGACACCTTCCTCTGGGTGAGCATCTCTTCTCAGCCTTCAAGATCCACCTCAAATAGTACTTGTTGAAACGTTACCTTCTTATACTGGGCTATAGTCTACCCTCATTGGTCTTAGCTTTGTAAGTCGCTCCTGAACACGGCATTTGCCAAAGCATTTCCTTCTGTCTTCATTTCTCTGCTTTATTATCAATTCCATAAGGTCAGGGATGAAGTCATGTTTGTCTTTCATCCCCAGGACTTAATATAGTACTTGTACACCTGATGGTTAAATTTATGTGCCAACTTGGCTAGGCTACGGTGCACAGTTGTTTGGTCAAAGACAATCTAGCTGTTGCTGTGAAGGTTATTATTTAGATGCTATTAAAATTTAAATCAGTGGACTTAGAGTAAAACAGATTACCCTCCATAGGCAGGTGGGTCTCATCTAATCATTGAAGGTCTTAAGAGAAAATACTGAAGTCTCAGAAGAGGAAGGAATTCTGCCTCCGGGCCACCTTCAAACTGGCTATGACATCAACTCTTGGAATTTCCACCCTGTCAGCCTGGCCCACAAGGGTTGGACTTGCCCACCCCCACAGTCATGTAAACTCACTCCATAAAATAAATCTCTTTACTCTGTCTCTTTCTGTCTCTGTCTCTATACACAACTGGTTCTGTGTCTCTGGAGAATGCTGCCTAATACAGTGTGCATTATTAAGAATTTAGTGGAATATAATCTCAATAGCAAGGAAAAGAATATGGCAAGTGGGGTTAAAGGCTGGATAGGAGAGGAAAAATGGCTGAAAAGATGTGGGTAGGTAGACAGAGATTGAGTGACCAGGAAAGAAACTACATACTGATGCCGGGATTCTTGTTTGCGGAGTCAAAGAATGAACTTAGCAAACACCCAAGGTAGGAGAGCCAGGGCAGAGGATTTTATCTGAAATAAAGTGAGAGGAAAGAGCTCCTGGCTCATGTCAGGAGGGGACAAGAGAGCCCAGGGTGGTGCATTGTCTAGGGGATTTATAGGCAGTTGAGAATTTTTGGAAATTGAGGGCTTAGGGTGTGGACTTGTACCACTTGCCCTGCCCTCAAGGTGGGCTGGGTTATTGTCTGTTTGCTAGGGCTGTTTACAGTGAAGTCACAGGTTATGCTGAGATACCCTTGCGGAACACTCAAAACATTCCAGGCAAAGTTGCTCCCGGCCTTTTGACCTTTAACTGATCTCACTGAAGATGTCTGTATTCCTAGTCTGATATCTTTACCCTAGAGAATTAATGTGACCTCAACTTTGCACAATGCTGAACACAGAGTTTCCATAGGGACTTTACATTGTTACATTGATTTGACTATAAATATCCTGCCTTGCTTTTTTCTGGAGGCCCTCACCCTACTCTGACTACACCCACAGTCCCTGTCTCAATACCACTATTTTTAAAACAATGATTTCTACATCTCATCTACCTGGATACCATATGTGCATAGAAATGTTTCAGTGCAATTGGATATCCTTAAATTTTAGAGATTCCCATGTAAATATCAAACTTTAAGGCAGAATGGGATTAAGATATTGAAAAAGGGATTTAAGCCAACATAAAGCACACATAATAAAGTGTATTTATATTTTACAAGGGATTTTCTGGAATCTTTAGAATCTTTTGGGAGTGGATTAAGTCCCTGGAATTCCTCAACCCTTAGGAGTCTTCAAACTATTTTTAGTATTTTTTAATACTACCCTGCCTGCTAAGCTTGCATAGACTCATTAAAATGCTGAATTTTGCTTGCTTTGTGCTAGAACTCTCTTAATCCAGGTGTAACGACATTGGTTATCCTTTGCTGTTCAATATCTTTATTTGGTAATTGCACATATCTTCATTATTTTTTAGAAAATAGAAACATAGCTTAATTAATTAACAAATATAGTATTTTGATAGTGTAATTCCGGGGTGGGGGAAAAATAAGTTCCCAGCCCGTGGCAAATTACCTTTGAAGTTGAAATCAGTCAAAGGGAGAAATAAAGTGTGAGAAACCTGTGTATTGCTTACAAGCAGTCATCCACATCTGCTCTCCCATGTCGCTCACAACCCAGCTGTAAAAAAGGAGCCCCACCAAACCTCTCTGGTCCAGATATACCCTCACTCCCCCCACCTTTGTAATCATCTACTGATAAGCAGATGGCTACTTCTCTCCCCCCCTTGAAAACACCTATTGATATGGAGATGAACTAAGGCCTTGCCAGAGATTATGGAAATAATGCAATTTTACCCACAGATAGCAAAAGTTTTTAAAACAAAAGGGGCTCAAGAGGTGGAGAAAAGGAAGTAAGTAATGAAAGGAGTTTGGTAATAGACAATTAGGGACCCTTGGACTGGATGATTGTTGTGCTCCTTCAGGACCCAAGAGCTTAGTGAAGTCACCCCAGTAGCTCATTAATCACAAGGTTTATGATAGTCAAAAATAATAACTGCCTTGGGATTACTTCTGTGCCAGGACTCAAGTTCACACACAGGTGGCGCTAGTGAGATGCCTCAGGGAAGCTACCCCTGCAAGCCAGAGTCCAGGATGGAGGCAACATGCTGGAACAGCCCCTGCTCATTACCTCTTGACCGTGGGAGGTTGGGAGCAACACCTTTCAGCCCAGACTGCCTAACCTGAGTCCGGGCTTTGTTGCTCGCTAGGTCTGTGACCTCTTTGTGCCTTAGTTTTCTCATATGTAAGAAAATAATGATGATGTGTTCTAGAGTTGTTATAAAAATCAAATAATTTAACACAGAAAGCACCTAGAACAGAGCCAGAAACAAAGAAGACTCCAATGAAAATGGATTCCCATTACGTGCCAGGCACGGTGCCAAGCATTTTGCATACACCTTCTCCCAGTCCCTACAACAGTCCCTAAAGGTAGGTACTCTATTTTTATGTTCATTATACAGATGAGAAAACCGATGCTCTGGGAGTCTAAGGAACTTGTCTGAAGTCAACCAGCCCTTCGGTGGCAGAAGCTTGGACTCAAACAGAGCCTTGGTATTGCCAGCCGCACTTTGCCTGCCCCAGTGGGATGTGCCTGCTGGGAGGTACCACATTACTTCCCTGTGGGCCTTTGGTCGAGTCACCTAGGCTTCCTGAGATTCCATTTTTTTATCCATGAAACTAGAGTGTGTCTCCCAGTTTCTGTAGGAAACTATTATGGTTATAGGTGATGTCATTCATTGGGGGAAGCAGGGTAAAGGGCACACAGCAACCCTCTGTATGCATTTTGCAACTCCTTTGAAACTTCTAAAATCATTTCAAAGTAAAAAGTTTAAACACTACTGTAGGGATATGCTACTCGGCATTTTTCTTGGTGTTAGACATTGTGTTTTGCACATAAATGGTGCCCAATAAATGCTTTTGGATGTGATTTATTTGATTTCTGGAAAATAAAATGTGACAAGCACTGGGCAGACTGCTCTGTGAAACATGAAAAGCAGAGGGTCTCTATAAATAGCAAGAACAAAGAATTTGAGATGATGGAAACATTTACTCTCTAAAATAACACTTTTGATGGTATTACATTTTTATATTTAAAAATATATCATCCCATCAACAAACTAAAAAGAAAAAATCATATGATCCTATCCATAGATGCAGAAAAAGGTTTCCGAAAAACAGATTTGGCAATAGAAAATAGATTTGACCAAATTGAGCACACATTCATGATAAAAAACTCAGTAAAGTAGGAAAAGAGGGACCTTTCTCAACTTGATAAATACTATTTACAAAATTAAAAATCAATGAGATGCTACTACACACCTATTAGATTGCCCGAAATCCAGAACACACACTGACACCACCAAATGCTGGTGAGGATACAGAGCAAAAGGAGCTCTCCTTCACTGCTGGTGGAAATGCAGAATGGTTCAGCCACTTTGGAAAGCAGTCTGGCAATTTCTTACAAAACTAAACATACTCTTACTACACGATCCAGCAATTGCACTCTCTGTTATTCCCCCAAAAGAGCTGAAAACAAGTCCACACAACAACCTGCTGGTAAGTGGATAAATAAACCGTGGTGATATCCAGACCATGGAATATTATTTAGTGCTAAAAAGAAATGAACTATCAAACCATAATGAGACACAAAGGAACCTTAAACGCATATTGCTAGCAAAAGATGCCAATCTGAAAAGGCTACATACTATATGGTGTTCTGGAAAAAGCAAAACTATGGAGACAGTGAAAAGATCAGTGGTTGCCTGGGGTTGGTGGGGTAGGGATGTGAGGAGGTAGAAGGGGGATGAATAGGCAGAGCTCAGAAGATTTCTAGAATAGTGAAAATATTCCTATGATATTACATAGATGGATACATGTCAGACATTTGTCAATGTAGGTTCATCCTGGGTAATAAATGTTCCAGTCTGGTGAATGATGTAAATAATGGGGGAGCCTGTGCCTGCGTAGGCGCAGAAGGATGTGGGAAGTCTGTGAACCCTCCTCTCAATTTGTTTGTGAATCCAAAACGTCTCTTAAAAAATAAAGTCTTTTTAAAAAAGTGACCTAGGGAGCTGAATGCAGGGATGTCTACAGGCCCTTCTTGGGGTAGGAGCCCTCTTGGAGATAGAATAAAACCTCTCTGTTGGATTCCCTCCAGCAGAGGCAGAGGCTCTGTGCATGCCTGGCCCAGTGCCTCAGGCTGCCAGTCACATCTCCCCGTCTCATTTCAGTTAGACACTGCTTCCCTGTTAAACACCAGTGTGTCCAACTTTCACTCTTGCTGCAAACACTGCTGCCTTTAGGAGCAGCTGGAAATCCTTTCTGCCAGGTGTATTTTGTCTGATCATACTTGGTCAATGTGGAAGTGAATACAGAACTAAAAGGCTCTCTGTGTGTTGGGGAGAATTGGGAATCTGGGGCCAGGCAGGTGGGCTCCAAGTAGCATTTCCAGAAATAGCAGCAAAGTGATTCTTTTAAAAGCCTTGTGTTAACACTCTCTTAACTACCAGGGGTTTTATTCTGGCCAGAAAGATCTATGATCCTTTCCTTGTTACACAACAATTAAGCAGAGCCAGGATACATAGGTTAACCTCTATGTGCCTCAGTTTATCCAATTGTTGTAAATAAGCCTTACTCTGTGGGAAGCATGTCATTAATAGTGGGGTGGGAAAGAGTAGGTAGGAGAGGAAGAGAATAGGAATGAAGGGCTTCTTCTTATTTTAAGCCATGGCCCAGAATGTAAACTGCAGCCCATTTCTAAACATCAGTGGACAGAGGAAAACAAGCGAGCTAATGCTAACGGGGCCTGGGACGAGGCTGAGCAGAAACAGCTGCCGTGGTGCCACTTAGGTCCCTTCACAAATAGCCCTCCCCGGGAGCTGCTCCTCAAGGCCAGGCCTCCTGGGCCATCCTGGGCGTCAGATGGAAATGATTTGGTCACATCCGGTATGGTCTGAATTTGATCCTTTGGGTAAGATCTAAAAAAGAAAAGGACAGGAAAGAAGGCAAACCGATTCCTTTAAAAACTATGCATACCAAAAGCCGGGTATTTCATGCTCACCCCTCAGAGCTGTATTCCTAACTCTGGCTCTGTAAGACACAACATGTTTTTTCCCCTAATCCTTTCCAAAAATGCGTTCCATAAATTGTTAGCATCCCTCCCAATGGCCCCAGTAAACTCACATACCAGCTTTAAAGTCAACCCCTTTTAAACCAATGCAGCAGTCCTTGGAGTTAAGGGGATATTATTTCCAGATTCCTATAGAGGCTAGCTTCTTTTCAAAGTTGCAAATGATCGTGTTTCTTTGTTGCTGTTAATTTTTAGAGGGAAATAGATACAGTGGCAGAGCAATGCATGTATGTATGCAGCAGCCACGACATCCTCCAAGGCCTCTTAGCACACTCTGAGAGATACCCTGAGATACCCTGACACCCCCACCCCCACCCTCTTTTTGCGTTAGCTCTCCCCTAAGGGCTCAACACTCTCCTTGTTCAGAATGGTCAAAAGGCTCCCATGTATGTTATCGTGCCACTGCTATTATGATATGTTTTATAACTGAGAGATGGTGAAGTGTGGTGGCTTAACAGATGAGCTCCAGAGCCAGACTAGCTAGGTTTAAAGCCCAGCCCCTCCACTTGTCACTGAGTGACCTTGAGCAACTTGCTTAACTGCTCTGTGACTTGGTCTCCTTATCTACAAAATGGGAAGGATAATATGTACCTACTTCATACAGTAATATATAAAGCACTTTTAAGCAGGGCTTGCACAGAATCAGTTCCACACCGGTTACTATTACATACTTTTTCTAGGTAGGGCTTTTAGCCATCAGAGATTGCTGTAATGACTTTCAACCATCAACATGGAAGATATCTAGAAGGATCTGGGGACCGGTTAAAATGCAAGCAGAAAATACAGGGAAACAGGCCTAGCAACTTGTGGGCCCTTTGGGCCCCAAAGGCTGGTGGAGGAGAGAGCGCCATAGACTGTCGGGCCCCATGCTCCCTCACTGACTAGTTGAAGGCAGAAGTGGTAGCAGCCCCTGGGCCTCCCAGTCTCCCGACCCCAGACCCAATGTGCCTGATGCCTGTGTGGCTCGCATAGAGGAGAGCTGTCATTCCTGGCAAAGGTCTTTGTCGCATGTAGGGGCTGGGCTCCCACCACATTTGGGCAATTGGTCTTCCTATTTTGAGTTTTCCCTGCTCTGATTCCCTTTACATCTCTTTGCCAGAATAGTTTTGTTCAAATACAATTTTCCCTCATCCCACGTCAAGGTTTCAGGATCTCAGAGCTTCTCTCCTGTATGTGATGTGGCTTTGGACCTGCCTCTGATGTTCATGGAAACTTAAAAAACCAGTTTCACTACTTCTCATTTTTTATGTCCCTTCTTATTCCCTCCAGAACTAAAAAACTTACTTTCCCAAAGGGTAAGTGTTCAATTGGCAACAAATGAGACTCTGGGGCCCTGAAAGCTTGGAGAGATATATCTCTCTCCAAGGCTACCGGTGAGTTAGTAGCCGAGTCAGGACAAGCGTTACAGATCTCCGGTGTGTTTCTCTGTATCTGATGGGAGCAGGGTGTGGACAGATGACTCCTACCCTCAGGTGGGAGAGGAAGTTTGTTATTTTAACCATGAGAGTTATCTGGAACACATGGTAGAAACACCAAAGACAACACTTACTATCAGGCTCCAGTGGGATGGCAGAGCTGGAGAAGACAAGAAGTAGCCTAGACTAGCAAGAAGGGGCTGATTTGGAAGTCAGGAGATTACACAAGTGTTAATAGAAGATGTAATGAGTAGATGTTATTCTTAATAAAAAAAATTATTAACAAAAATTCCTAGGGCCTCCATATAGTCTGGCAGCCTATGCAGCTAAGAAACAAATTATGTACCTTTTGGGGGAAGTGCAAGGCCCACGAACATAATTTCCTGTGACTCCCATGCACAACCCCTGAGCAGAATAAGGCTCATGGAATATGTGCTTTCCTCCAAAACAGAATTGCCAGATTCTCAAGGCTTGTCTGTCACACTTCTCCAGCAAAAGCTACTTTTTGATGAGCTAATGGAGGCTTTAGCCATCATCGGAGCTGGTGCCGTTGAAACTGTCCCAGGGTTCTGATGGGGGTGCCTCGAGGGCAGGGCTAGGTCCCTTGTCCACTTCCACTGGGGCAGCCCTTCTTTAAAAGAAAGTCCCAATCAGCAAAGGACACCATCAGTAGAACAAAAAGAGATCCTACAGTATGGAAGAATATATTCATAAATGACATATCCGATAAGGGGTTGACATCCAAAATATATAAAGAACTCATGTACCTTAACAAACAAAAAGCAAATAATCCAATTATGAAATGGGCAGAGGACATGAATAGACACTTCTCCAAAGAAGAAATTCAGATGGCCAACAGGCACATGAAAAGATGCTCCACATCGCTAATCATCAGAGAAATGAAGATTAAAACCACAATGAGATATCACCTCACACCAGTGAGGATGGCCAACATCCAAAACACAAACAACAACAAATGTTGGCGAGGATGTGGAGAAAAGGGAACCCTCCTACACTGCTGGTGGGACTGCAAATTAGTTCAACCATTGTGGAAAGCAGTATGGAGGTTCCTCAAAAACTCAAAATAGAAATACCATTTGACCCAGGAATTCCACTCCTAGGAATTTACCCTAAGAATGCAGCAGCCCAATTTGAAAAGGACAGATGCACCCCTATGTTTATTGCAGCACTATTTACAATAGCCAAGAAATGGAAGCAACCTAAGTGTCCATCAGTAGATGAATGGATAAAGAAGAGGTGGTACATATACACAATGGAATATTATTCGGCCATAAGAAGAAAACAAATCCTACCATTTGCAACAACATGGATGGAGCTAGAGGGTATTATGCTCAGTGAAATAAGCCAAGCCGAAAAAGACAAGTATCAAATGATTCACTCCTCTGTGGAGTATAAGAACAAAGACAAAAAACTGAAGGAACAAAACAGTCGCAGAGTCACAGAACCCAAGAACAGACTAATAGTTACCAAAGGGAAAGGGACTGGGGAAGATGGGTGGGAAGGGAGGGATAAGAGGGAAGAAGGGGCATTATGATGAGCAGATGTAATGTTGGGGGGCACGGGGAGGGCAGTACAACTCAGAGAAGACAAGTAGTGATTCTACAGCATCTCACTATGCTGATGGACAGTGAGTGTAATGGGGTTGGTGGGGGGGACCTGATGAAGGGGTAGTTTAATAACCATAATATTGCACATGTAATTGTAGATTAATGATCCAAAATAAATTATAAAAAAATAAAAATAAATAATAAAAAAACGAAAATGTCCCAATTTAGAAAGAAGGAAACCCTTATCTCGAGCACTGCCGTGAAGGGACTGGCCACAGGTCATTAAGCAGGTTGGTGGCAGAGCCTGGGTAGAACCCAAGACCCTCAGCTCATGCCACCCATTGTCTCTTGTACATGTACTTCTCACATAAAGATGCTATAGAATGCTCAGATAATGCTTTGTAAAAAGTATGGCGAAAGAAAGCACTGACATCTCAAAAAAGCATATGAAAGATTATCTGTCCCCAACAGCTCAGTGAGACAAAGGTATCTTCACTCCCAGCTTGAAAGTGTGCTGTTCTCTCAGCTCCACCTCAGCTGAAGATAAGCAAGGCGAACACTTAGTACAACCAGCTAGTCAGTAGTTTTCCATGTCTTTCTTCAATACAAGCCCCCCTCTCCTTCAGCACCCCTTTCCTCTGCCAGAATTGGGGGAAGCTGACGCCAGCACCTGTGGTTTAATTTTCTGACAACCTTTTCATGGTGAATGAATATCTTCAGTATGTTCTGTTCCTCAGTGGCATTTGCTTTTAAAATTTTATCTCTGGTGATTTCAAAAAGATCCCTTATTACAGGAATTTCAGGAATCCATGATAGAAAAAAGGGAAGGCACTTTTTCTTACGGGTTAGGAAGATCTTGTGATCATATTAGGTATTCATTTAAGGTGGCCTTAGAGCAAATTATATTTTTATCTTTCCAAGGCAGAAACCCCTACCTAGTAATCGGACTCTGTGAGCAGAACTTGGAGCGTCCCTGGCTGATTTCGCAATCACAGGCTCCCTCCAAAGCCCTCCCATGCATTTTGTCAAAATTCTGCCTGGTAGGGAGAGATACATAGGTGGCTGCGGTACCCTCCTGCTCCATTCTCTCTCCTAATCCACCCAAAACCTCCACTTGCCCTGCCTCTGCCAACTCCACTGTGGTCTCAAGTGTTCCAGGAAATGAGGAGTCATTCTTTACTTCTTGCTTCCTAAGGGAAGGGCACCATGTGACTCCCTGGGGGCAGCGGCTGGGGAGGCTGGACTCTGGGGGAGGACCGGCTTGCTCTGCAGCATCTCCAGCCTGGAGAGTGACCCAGTCTGGCACAGTTCCACAGCCCAGTGCCCCTTTTCCTTGTCTTCCCATCTGCCCTCACTAGCTCTTCCCTCCCTGTGCCCCAGGGCTCCTACTTGCATTCCTTCTGTCTTCTGGCATTTTTTTCATCTTGTTTTACTTTGTATTTAATAATAGCTCCACTTTTCCTTCTTTATCTGAAATCAAGAATCACGCCCGTATCATGTGTTCACTTTGGGAATAAAATTTATGGCAACGCTTGCCATTGGATTAATTGCTTTTCATTAGCTTCATCCTTCTTAATGATTACAAATTGTTTGCCTGTACAAGAAACAGTTTCATCCTGTTCTTCAAATTTACTAGCCTTCAATTGCAACCAGAAACTGGAAGTCTTGGATTGCTTGTACTTGGGGAATGAGGCCCCTGGCTTTTTGCATCAGGGTCTGGCCATACTGAGGGGTGGTGGAGAGGGGGCGTAATCCTAGATCTTCAGACTTCAAAGCCCAGATTATGGTCCATGAACCAAATAGAAAGTGAATTTAACTTTTCTAAGCCATAGACTGTTCTGCACCTCAGTTCTCAAATCTATAAAGTGGAGTGAGAAAGAAAGGCAAGATATGTATATTTAATAACAAGTTTACTTTAAAATCAGTTTTGAAAAACCTATACTTCATATAATGAATGGGGTTTCAAAAGCAAGCAAGAAAGCGTACACCCACTGGAAGGGAGCAGCAGAATGAATCCCAATGGAAAATTTGTGCCTTTCTGCAGTTGGAGTCGTTTGGTCAAGAAATGATGAAATTACAAATTTCTGAAAAGGGTGTGTGTTTTGGAGTTACTGAGGTCCAGGTCTCAGCATGATATTCGGGCGAGGCCAGCATTTAACTCCCATGCAGAATAAAGAGACGGAAGCTGTCACAGCCAGCTTTTTTTCCCACCACAGCGGCGCGTCCCTGGTCTAACATTGCCCATTAGTGTCCTCTTCTCCTGGGCTTGGAATCCAGCTCCCTCAGCAAGCCTGGCCCCCCTCATCTCCTGCGAGATAACTCGTCCTTTAACGCTACATGGAAGCGGTTGGTAGGAAGCCAGGTGAAGCTAGAGGCTTAGGGGAACTGGAGCAGTCTGCGCCAGCCTGGAGTGCCTGCGTGGGCTGCCGGGCGGGCCCTTGGCGTGGAGGGCCTGGCACTGGGGAGCCGCAGGAGTTTCTCACTGGAGAGAAGCATGCTGCCTGCCCTCGCCCACACCCCAGCTATTGATTTGAGTCCTTTCGGCAACTAGAAGCAGCCTCAGACTAACATGTAGGAAGAGAACAAAATAGACCTGGAAGAACAAAGCAGCCCAGATCTATCTGCTCTTTTTGACCTCATCAGCACAATGGTTCACTTATTCACGCATCCAACAATTATTGAGCACCAACTGAATTAGAATGGGAGCTAAGCTGCTATGACAAAGAGGCATGTATTGCACTGACCCGGGCTTAAGAAAATTTATTTCTCTTCTCTATTATGTAAGCTCATTTGGTGACCCAGATTCCTTCCCTTTTGTTAATCTGCTTCCCCTCCAGCAGTGCTCTTCACAGCATGGGCCAGATGACATCACCACATCACCTGAGAGCTTGTTAGAAACTTCAATTCTTAAGCTCCATAGAGCTACTGAACCAGTACCTCTGGCCATGGGACCCAGGAATGTTTTACCAAGCTCTCAAGTTGATTCTTCCCTTTTTTTCTTTTCAAATTCTTTTTATTGTGCTATACTATACGTAACATAAATTTACCTTTTAACCATTTTTAAGTGCAGGGTTCAGTGATACTAAATACATTCATAATGTTGTGCTACCGTAACCATCATCCATCCCCAGAACTTTTTTCATCTTGCAAAACTGAGACTCTGTACCCATTAAACATTAACTTCCCATTCCCGCAGTAGCTTCTGGCTCCTGGAAAGCCCCATTCTACTTTCTGTCTCTATAATTTTGACTTCTCTATCTCCTATAAGTGGAATCATACTGTATTTTCTTTTTGTGACTAGCTTATTTCACTTAGCATACTTATCTTCAAAGTTTATCCATGCTGTAGCACATGTCAGAATTTCCTTCCCTATTAAGGCTGAATAATATTGCATTGTATGTATTTACCACATTTTGCTTATCTGTTCATCGGTCAAGGGGCACTTGGGTTGCTTCCATGTTTTAGCTATTTCGAATAATGCTGCAATGGACATGGGTGTGCAAATATCTCTTCAAAACCCTGCTTTCAATTACTTGGGGTATATACCCAGAAGCAGAACTGCTAAATCATCTGGTAATCCTATTTTTATTTTTTTTTAAACCACCATACTGTTTTCCACAACTGCTACATCATTTTACATTTCCTCCAACAGTGCACAAGAGTTCTAATTTCTCCACATCCTCGCCAACACTCACTGTTTTTTGTTTTTGTTTTTGACAGTAGCCATCCTAAAGGGGTGAGGTGGTAACTTTGTAGTTTTTATTTGCATTTCCTTAATAATCAATGATAAATGAACATCTTTTCATCTGCTTATTGGCATTTGTACATCCTCTTTGGAGAAATGTCTATTCAAGTCCTTTTTTTTTTCTTAATATAATTTATTTTAATATCATTAATTTACAATTACATGTGCAATATTACGATTATTAAACTACCCTTTCATCAGGTCCCCCCCACCAACCCCATTACACTCACTGTCCATCAGCTTAATCAGATGCTATAGAATCACTACTTGTCTTCTCTGAGTTGTACTGCCCTCCGCGTGCCCCCCCAACATTACATCTGCTAATCGTAATGCCCCTTTTTCCCTCTTATCCCTCCCTTCCCGCCCATTTTACCCAGTCCCTTTCCCTTTGGTAACTATTAGTCCGTTCTTGGGTTCTGTGAGTCTGCTGCTGCTTTGTTCCTTCAGTTTTTTTCTTTGTTCTTATACTCCACATATGAGTGAAATCATATGATACTTGTCTTTTTCGGCTTGGCTTATTTCACTGAGCATAATACCCTCTATTCCATCCATGTTGTTGCAAATGGTAGGATTTGTTTTCTTCTTATGGCTGAATAATATTCCATTGTGTATATGTATCACCTCTTCTTTATCCATTCATCTACTGATGGACACTTAGGTTGCTTCCATTTCTTGGCTATTGTAAATAGTGCTGCAATAAACATAGGGGTGCATAGGTCCTTTTCAAATTGGGCTGCTGCATTCTTAGGGTAAATTCCTAGGAGTGGAATTCCTGGGTCAAATGGTATTTCTATTTTGAGTTTTTTGAGGAACCTCCATACTGCTTTCCACAATGGTTGAACTAATTTGCATTCCCACCAGCAGTGTAGGAGGGTTCCCTTTTCTCCACATCCTCGCCAACATTTGTTGTTGTTTGTGTTTTGGATGTTGGCCATCCTCACTGGTGTGAGGTGATATCTCATTGTGGTTTTAATCTGCATTTCTCTGATGATTAGCGATGTGGAGCATCTTTTCATGTGCCTGTTGGCCATCTGAATTTCTTCTTTGGAGAAGTGTCTATTCATGTCCTCTGCCCATTTCTTAATTGGATTATTTGCTTTCTGTTTGTTAAGGTGCATGAGTTCTTTATATATTTTGGATGTCAACCCTTTATCAGATACGTTTTTTATGAATATATTCTCCCATACTGTAGGATGTCTTTTTGTTCTACTGATGGTGTCCTTTGCTGTACAGAAGCTTTTCAGCTTGATATAGTCCCTCTTGTTCATTTTTGCTTTTGTTTCCCTTGCCCGGGGAGATATGTTGATGAAGAAGTTGCTCATGTTTATGTCCAGGAGATTTTTGCCTATGTTTTTTTCTAAGAGTTTTATGGTTTCATGACTTACATTCAAGTCTTTGATCCACCTTGAGTTTACCTTTGTGTATGGGGCTAGACAGTAGTCCAGTTTCATTCTCTTACATGTAGCTGTCCAGTTTTTCCAACACCAGCTGCTGAAGAGGCTGTCATCTCCCATTGTATATCCAAGGCACTTTTATCAAATATTAATTGACTGTATATGTTTGGGTTAATGTTTGGATTTTCTATTCTGTTCCACTGGTCTGTGGGTCTGTTTTTGTGCCAATACCAAATTGTCTTGATTACTGTGGCTTTGTAGTAGAGCTTGAAGTCAGGGAGTGTAATTCCCCCTGTTTTATTCCTCCTTCTCACGATTGATTTGGCTATTCGGGGTCTTTTGTGGTTCCATATGAATTTTAGAATTATTTGTTCCAGTTCATTGAAGAAAGCTGTTGGTAGTTTCATAGGGATTGCATTGAATCTGTAGATTGCTTTAGGTAGTATAGCCATTTTGACAATATTTATTCTTCCTAGCCAAGAGCATGGGATGCATTTCCATTTGTTAGTGTCCTCTTTAATTTCTCTTACGAGTGTCTTGTAGTTTTCAGAGTACAGGTCTTTCACTTCCTTCGTTAGGTTTATTCCCAGGTATTTTATTCTTTTTGATGCAATTGTGAATGGAATTGTTTTTCTGATTTCTCTTTCTGTTAGTTCATCATTAGTGTATAGGAAAGCAACAGATTTCTGTGTGTTAATTTTGTATCCTGCAACTTTGCTGAATTCAGATATTAGTTCTAGTAGTTTTGGAATGGAATCTTTAGGGTTTTTTATGTAGAGTATCATGTCATCTGCAAATAGTGACAATTTGACTTCTTCTTTACCAATCTGGATGCCTTGTATGTCTTTGTTTTGTCTGATTGCTGTGGCTAGGACCTCCAGTACTATGTTGAATAACAGTGGAGAGAGTGGGCATCCCTGTCTTGTTCCCGATCTTAGATGAAAAGCTTTCAGCGTCTCGCCGTTAAGTATGAGGTTAGCTGTGGGTTTGTCATATATAGCCTTCATGATGTTGAGGTACTTGCCCTCTATACCCATTTTGTTGAGAGTTTTAATCAGGAATGGATGCTGAATTTTGTCAAATGCTTTTTCAGCATCTATGGAGATGATCATGTGGTTTTTGTTCTTCTTTTTGTTGATGTGGTGGATGATGTTGATGGATTTTCGAATGTTGTACCATCCTTGCATCCCTGGGATGAATCCCACTTGATCATGGTGTATGATCCTCTTGATGTATTTTTGAATTCGGTTTGCTAATATTTTGTTGAGTATTTTTGCATCTACGTTCATCAGGGATATTGGTCTGTAATTTTCTTTTTTGGTGAGGTCTTTGCCCGGTTTTGGTATTAGAGTGATGCTGGCTTCATAGAATGAGTTTGGAAGTATTCCCTCCTCTTCTATTTTTTGGAAAACTTTAAGGAGAATCGGTGTTATTTCTTCTCTGTATGTCTGGTAGAATTCAGAGGTGAATCCATCAGGCCCAGGGGTTTTGTTCTTGGGTAGTTTTTTGATTACCAATTCGATTTCGTCACTGGTGATTGGTCTGTTTAGTTTTTCTGTTTCTTGCTTGGTCAGTCTTGGAAGGTTGTATTTTTCTAAGAAGTTGTCCATTTCTTCTATGTTTTCCAGCTTGTTAGCATATAGATTCTCATAATATTCTCTTATGATTCTTTGTATTTCTGTGGGGTCCGTCGTGATTTTTCCTTTCTCATTTCTGATTGTGTTTATGTGTGTAGATTCTCTTTTTCTCTTAATGAGTCTGGCTAGGGGTTTATCTATTTTGTTTATTTTTTCAAAGAACCAGCTCTTGGTTTTATTGATTTTTTCTATTGCTTTATTCTTCTCAATTTTATTTATTTCTTCTCTAATCCTTATTATGTCCCTCCTTCTGGTGACTTTGGGCCTCATTTGTTCTTCTTTTTCCAATTTCAGTAATTGTGTCTTTAGACTATTCATTTGGGAATGTTCTTCCTTCTTTAAATAGGCCTGGATTGTAATATACTTTCCTCTTAGAACTGCCTTTGCTGCGTCCCACAGAGGTTGTGGCTTTGTGTTGTTGTTGTCATTAGTCTCCATATATTCTTTGATTTCTGCTTTGATTTGGTCGTTAACCCATTGATTAATTAGGAGAGTGTTGTTAAGTCTCCATGTATTTGTGAGCCTTTTTGATTTCTTTCTAAAATTTATTTCTAGTTTTATACCTTTGTGATCTGAGAATTTGGTTGGTAGGATTTCAATATTTTTGAAATTACTGAGGTTCTTTTTGTGGCCTAGTATGTGGTCTATTCTGAAAATGTTCCATGTGCACTTGAGAAGAATGTGTATCCTGTTGCTTTTGGGTGTAGAGTTCTGTAGATGTCTGTTAGGTCCATCTGTTCTAGTGTGTTGTTCAGCGCCTCTGTGTCTTTACTTATTTTCTGTCTGGTTGATCTGTCCTCTGGAGTGATTGGTGTGTTGAAGTCTCCTAAGATGAATGCATTGCTGTCTATTTCCTCCTTTAATTCTGTTAGTATTTGTCTCACATATGCTTGCTCTCCTGTGTTGGGTGCATATATATTTATAATGGTTATATCTTCTTGTTGGACTGACCCCTTTATCATTACGTAATGTCCTTCTTTATTTTTGCTACTTTCTTCGTTTTCAAGTCTATTTTGTCTGATACAAGTACTGCAACACCTGCTTTTTTCTCTTTGTTGTTTGCATGAAATATCTTTTTCCATCCCTTCACTTTTAGTCTGTGTATATCTTTTGGATTTGAGGTGAGTTTCTGGTAGGCAGCATATAGATGGGTCTTGCTTTTTTATCCATTCTGTTACTCTGTGTCTTTTGATTGGTGCATTCAGTCCATTTACATTTAGGGTGATTA